>OVBA01007676.1:0-14019 GCA_900406435.1 Lepidium aucheri | reverse complement strand
AAATTTAGATGAGACTTGGGACAGATTTCATAATCTGGAAATCACTAAAATTATGGATTTATAATATGGACATATGTATTAAATAGTTGTTTGATATTGTAATACTAGTATTTATACTTACTGATACATATATATATATATATGTTAGATATATGGCATGACTACATATGTAGAAATTATATACGTGTAGTATGTCTAATTTCTATACTTAAGAGTGTAATTACTTTAAATATCTACGTAAGTGATTCAATTTACTATGCATGAGGCTTGCATTATTAGCCTCGAAAGGACCTTGCGAGCCAAATTTAACGAAAATATTCTTGGAACCTATCTCATTGACATAGTTTAGTCATATATCAATTATCTTTGTATTTTTTATATAATTTATAACTTGCCGCCTACACGGATACATGATTGTGTAACTGGGTGAGGAGCCTCTACAAAACCCCCCGCTTCGATATGATGAATAGTAATGTTGCTAAGTCATGGAATGTATTGTTGAAGGAAGGACATGAATATCCGCTCAAATGTAGGATGAAATACATTAGGATAAATTTGATGAGCTGGTTTGAAAAACGGTATGTCGTATGTATCATGGATGAAAATTTCATAACCCCAATGAAAAGACTGTAGTTGACAGCAACATTGTTGACTCGACTGCTTGTGTAGTTAGCTGTATCGGAGATCTCCAATTCAATGTTCAAACACAGGTTGGAGAATACTTCTATGTACAACTTGGTGAGAGTAGAAATTCTTGTGAGGAGTATCAACAATTAAGAATTTTATGTGCCATGCAATTGCTGCAACATCCCATCGACTTTCACATACCATCTCTAGCATGTGTAGAATATCTACTAGAGACATGGTCTGTATCTTATGCTGTGAAGATGTGTCCAATTCCTTTTGGGTGGTGGAAATTCAGTACTGCCTGATAATTACCAAGATGAGTTCACCTTTTACCCTCCTAATGTAAGATGTTTACGAGGAAAACCAAAGGAAAAGACAAGCACACCACTTGTGAACACAGACGTAAGTGTAATATTACTATATGGTATAAATAATATGCATAATACACACTTAGTAATACTACTGATATCACTATGATAGTGTATATATTTGTTGTGATATATCAAATTCTGATTATGCCGATATGATCCATATAATATCAGCCTATAAAGAAGACTAGTACTAGACGATGTGCACATTGTTATGGATTGGGACATAACAAGTCTTCTTGCATGAAGGTATTATAGCTATGGACTGGGATATAGCATAAGTGGCTTGATGGTAATAACGTTTACGATATGCAACATAATGAAATCAACTGCGGGTATTGACATAAAAGTGTTGGCTTTTCGATTAAGAATTTTTGATGTTAGGTTATTTAGGGTTATATATATAGTTCAAATCAGATCTACTCGTGATCTCACTTGAACTACTTACGTATATAATGCCCAATTTGGTCTCTTTTGAATAATTTGGTGATGCAACTATTCTAATTATATATTAATTATATATCATGGATAACTAATCGTATTTGTAATAATCTTATATAGTAACAAATGTTTAAACATAGGTAGACTACCTACATAATATAGACATATGATAAATAATTACTTATATCGAATAAAAGACACCATAGTTGATGAACTAAGAACAACTATTGTTGCACATGATAGTGACAATATACCAAACGACTACATAAGTTCATGACACGAGATATTGTTATTATAATAACTTATATTTATAAATACACTGATACTAATATTTATTGCAGAAGTTGAGATTGGTTAAATGTTATGAATGTCTGAAGAGCATAGTTCTTGGCAGCATACTCCAGATCGTTATCCTTTATAGAAGAATATTTTTTGATGTTTCCCAATGAATGCTGTTCCATGAGAATGATATATGCTATTCCAACATACCCTGGTATCCAAACAGTTATGTTTAATATCATATAGTATTACTACATACGTAGATATTCTACAAAGTAATTAATTTACCTGGACTAACGTCGTTTAACTTAATATCAACCCGTGAAAACTCGAATGTTGTAACCATCTGAGACTTCATTATATCCAGTTCCAAGCTGTTTTACCATGTATAGAATCAGGGATACAATAGGATTCACTGCTTTGGTTATCTTCTTGTCGGAGAACAATACCTTGTTGCAATCAAGGATCGTGGTAACCCTCTCCTTCATATTCATAACTAGCCCCACCAAGTGCTAGTTCTCTATTAGAAGTGGAGTATATATAATATCCACTTCTACAAACCATTTTGGCTTACAAATTAATTGGAAACTTCAACGCCAATGAGAACATAAAGCTCTCACATTGCTTGTTCTGGTTTAATGTAGGTTGTTGAAGAATCAGCCAGGAGAGGAAGGTGGATGGTAAGAATTCAAATTGACATCCATCCAATTGATCACACCGATGTTGCATATACATAATCGATGCATTGGATGCCTACATCGAGTAACATTACTATGTCAGTAGTCATACTTTAAATGTTTATGTACTCTATAATATAGTCTTACTAGCTCATCAATCGAACAAGGTCCCTCCATAATTTTAACGAAGCATATATTACGTACTTGAACACCATCAATAGACCAAATGTTGTGTAACAATATCAAGTATGTCAGTACGTAAATCACATAGTACACACATATATATATATATATATATGTGCATGTATAGTTACTCACTTCTGAAATTGGAGTAGTTCATTAAAAGTGTTGATTTGGGCTTCACGGAGGTCAGAAAAAGGATCGAATTCAAGAATAAGAGGCTTCCTTATAGAGTAATGTTTTTACGTAAGTTGCCAAGATTCTAGTGTTTTTGCATCACCGTTGATTCTTTTCTTTTACATCCTTCCCCGATGGTGTATATTTTGTAGTAGTGTCCTTGCTCTTGTGCTTGCTCTCCTTACCGGCTCAATCGTACTATCACAAACATTTTCTGTTATTGTTGTGTTGATATCACGTTCTATGTATGTTGGGATGAGTTATGTTGAATGATCTACCCCTGAGTCCTGAACTTATAATCAATGGTATACATAAAAATATTGGCTGTTAAACATAGATAGTAAACATTGTTAATTAATGAAATAGTAATACTACATAAGTATCATTACTATTTGTGTAGGCTGTGTCAAACAAAATGAGAAGTTTGGAAGCTCTATATCATATAGTGTATCAACTTTAGCAGTGTTTGCCCTATTTTTTGGTTGTAAACTTGGTATAGACTATATCTCAACTATATTACTAAATGCGTATACAATAAACATCTATTAACATACATCACATTGGTATCGGAAAATCATGAGTTACATTATAGTCTTTGACTTGTATAGACTGTCCTACCTTATCCTCACCAGGAATATGTTGAGTATTCGTCTACCAATTCATTTTATATATGTATATCATTGTCAATCTAGTACTATAGACCGTAAGTTTTAATGAAGTCACTATATATGATAGTTACATATACAAACCTGAGAATGAGCACTTTCAATATTGTCTATAATACTCATAGACGATGGATATGCAAGAGGTCGGTGTATCATGATTTTCTGAACAAAACTGCATTTCAAAATATCAACACAGTATAGAAATACTACGCAAATAGCAGAACTATTTGTGAGCATTTACATTATTGTCAGTTAACTCATACCAGGTGTTCTATATCCAGAGCATTGTCAGAAGATGATATATTTTATATGTCCTTCCAACTGTCATCCTCTTCATCCATTCATTGATTAGCACTGTGTATCTTACATGATTTACTAATTATTATAAATTGTATATGAATATATTACCTTATAAACGCCACTTCCCGCTTCACTCATGCTGGTCCCCTCATGTGCATATCTTAACAGCTGATCCTGAATAATTTAAAATAGAATTACTATACTGAATAAAATTCTATTGATCACTTAAAAGGATGTGATATTCCTACCTTAGACCCATCTCCCTCATACCAATCAGCGGACGTGTTTGGAGCAGATTCATTCTGGGTTGTAGGAGTTTGATTGAAGTTAGGATTAGTTTCATCCAGATTTAGACTAGGTTCATCCTGATTTGGAGTAGGTGCATCCGGGTTTTTCAAGAGGTACAACAGGGGTTGAAGCAGGTACAACCGGATCTGAACCAAGTACAGACATATCTAAAGCAGTTGCATCCACGTTTGGAGCAGGTGAACTATTGTTTGGAGTAGGCGCGTCATTGTTCTAAATTATGTTAATCATCAGATGTTACTAATAGAAAATTGCAACAACTCAATATGAACATATGTATGAAGTAATCAGTTACCTTATTGTCAATGGTATCCTCATCTACTGCCCAGCTTTTACCAGCAATCTCCACATTTGTTTCCTGTATTTAAATCAATACACATTACTGAAATAAGTTTAAATCAATATCATTAAAAAATTATGTAATCACCATAATAATACCTTTGGACAAGGAATAGTTGAACAACCGCCATTGAACTGTTCAACAAGAGTATTGTGTTCACGATTGCGTGGAAATGGGGCATTCACCTCGTTATATCAAATGAGAAGATAACAATGTTACTTAGCAATAAGTACTACATATAAGACTTAAAGTAGTACTACATATCATGTCTATAGTATTACTACATATATGTATACATACATACCTCCGTAGCATTTATCTCCTCTTCCTCGTCGCTTCATCAATGGTGGAGAAAATGTTTTTTATTACGTCCTCTACCTCTTCATCAAAACTTATATCATTAGGCATATTATGAAAGCGAGAGCTTCTTGTCTATTCGATGAAGAACGATGTTCTGTAACAAACATATTTATGTAACACTATTATATCTACATAACTACTTATATGTAATAATTTTACCTTTTGTAGACTTCTTTGCTTTTTTGGGGGCGGGTTCTTTGAGAGGAGATGAAGCTTTTCTTGCTTTTGGCTTGGTAGCCACAACAACTGGTTCTTTCTTCTTTAATACTTCCTTTTTCCTTGGTTGTTCTCCTTTCGACTTCTTGTCAATTATTTTGTCTTCTAGTCTTTTGAAACACTTGTCAAAGTATCTTTCAATACGGACGACATACATCTTCAACACCCCTTCCGCTATCCTTTTAACATCAGCACCAGTTAACTGACTGGCATGAGGATAATTATCACTATCCTTAGCAGATGATCTCTCGTTCAACTGTTGTAGATCGTCTACAGCTCTATAACTGTCACCCATGTAGTCAACATACTCATCATATTCAGAAGTGCCTGCTTTTGTTTTTTTCTTTGGTTTCTCTTTACGTCTTCAGCCCTCACTCCACATGCCCAACTGTTATGATCGAATTCATGATCTTGGTCGATTAGGTCTACCAATAAACTGACCATTGGATCATCCTCTTCATCCAAGAATAGTATATCATTTCCAAAATATGAACTGTCCTCACGGATATATGCAGTAACTTCTGCCTGTAGATTGAAAACATACATTATGTATGACAAATCAAATCCATTATAGATGTCCTTACTATAATACAAATGTAGAAGTACTACAAATTAATATATACTATATTAATGTAATACATGGCCGTCTTTGTCAATTTTCCTAGCTTCATTAAGTTTGATCAGCAGGCTGCATTGCAACATGCCTTATATCCTATCAAACATTGGTACCTCTTGCATGTCGAGGCTTCCAATAATTGGAGAACAACAACAGACTGTGACTACATCAAGTGCATGAGAAAAACCTTGCACATATTTCTTGGGCCTTAGTTGGCTGCATCTTTGGATTTCCCACTTCTAGCAATCAGTAAAAATGACTCCCGACCCCAAGGGAATTTTAGGTAGGCAATAATATCAACTAATATCGCAACACGATCCATGGATATATTTTTTTCATTAGATATGGGGCATAACACTTCATCCACCAAAGCAAGGAGACAAAGCCTAGAATGGGTTAGCGGATCTCTGAATGTTTTCCCTTTCATCAGAATAGCCATGATCTTTTTAGCAGTCATTTTAGTCTCGTTTTTAAACACTGATTTCCAAATATCATCCCTAGTTGTGATGACCTTCCCTCTACCCTTCCTAGCAGGTTTTTTCCATTCTTTGTACTCTTTTTTCTTCTCACAATTCAAATTTGTAACAGTTGCAAAGTCTTGAAATGCGCACCTCTAGGTTTCCTAGTATACAACCACCAGAGCTCGTACTTTTTCAATGTTACAAGCTGTCTAAACATGATGTAATGCAAAAACTTAACGGAGAATGTGTGATTACCCATTCTCAACAGATGACCAAACTATGAATTCATCAGCATATCCAAATGCTCTACATCCAATTCCGACTTGATGATTTCAATATAGCACATATTGAAGTAGTTGTTTATACGGTGCTTCCCTGATGATTCACACCCAGTAATGAACATCCTTTTAGGAAACTCTTTTTCTTCCATTATTTTAGTAGGTCTTGCAGATATACGACACATATAACAATACTATATTAGTATAGTTTATACAAAACAAATACTGCATATCGAGCAATATAGTCACATTTCACATTCATACAGAGTACCGTGGATGGAAATATAAATTGATAATATATGCATTTGTATGCAGTTTCAGTTAATGATGTTCAATTAATCAAATAGAACACATTTGTAATTTGTTTGTTAAAAATTCAGGTACCATAACATTTATATCATTTCCTTACACAATTAGTCAAATAGGTGATACACTCAATTTATAATGAACAAAATCGATAAACTGAGAAATATCGGAATGTAATAAAACGGAACTAAGCATTGATTCAAACCAATGGAGAAAAGAGTGTAGAAAACATTTGATGAACCAATAAGCGGTGATAACTAAGGTCCTGTTCTTTTCCTCATCTAGAATCTTCATCTGAATAATCTATTTGGATGATGCGTTTAGATGATCCATCTAGATGATGTTCTTTTCTTCATCCGAAAACATCATCAGGATGATGCGTTTGAATGAAGTTATGTTTCTTAGTGCATTTGTATAAATCGGTTGGATGTAGTTTGTAACCAAATGACTAAAAAAGACATGTTTTATATTAAAAATATAACTAAAGAGGAGAGAGAATAAAAAAGAGGAGAGAGAGTAAATAAGAGGAAAGAGTTAAAAAGAGGAGAGAGAGTAAAATGAGGAGAGAGAGTAAAAAAGAGGAGAGAGAGTAAAAGGAGGAGAGAGAAAGTAGAAAAGAAGAGATAGAGAGTAAAAAAGAGAAGAGATAAAGTAGAAAAGAGAGAGAGAGTAAAAAAGAGGAGAAAGTAAAAAGAGGAGAGAGAGTAAAAAGGAGGGGAGAGAGAGTAAAAAGGAGGAGAGAGAGTAAAAAAGAGGAGAGAGAGTAAAAAAGAGGAGAGAGAAAGTAAAAAAGAGAGAGTAAAAAAGAGGAGAAAGAGTAAAAAGAGGAGAAAGAATAAAAAAGAGAGGAGATAGAGTAAAGAGGAGTATAGAGAGAGTAAAAAAGAGGAGAAAGAGTATAAAAGAGGAGAGAGAAAGTAAAAAAAAGAGAGAGTAAAAAAGATGAGAGAGAGTAAAAAGAGGAGAAAGAGTAAAAAGAGGGGAGATAGAGTAAAAAGGAGGACAGAGAGAGAGAGTAAAAAAGAGGAGAGAGAGAGTAAACAAAGGAGAGAGAGTAAAAAAGAGGAAATATAGAGTAAAAGGAGGCGAGAGAGAGTAAAAAAGAGGAGATAGAGTACAAAAGAGGAGAGAAAAAGTAAAAAAGATGAGAGAGAGTAAAAAGAAGAGAGAGAGTAAGAAGAGGAGAGAGATAATAAAAAAGAGGAGAGGAAGTAAAAAGAGGAGAGAGAAAGTAAAAAAGAGAGTAAAAAAGAGGAGAGAGTAAAAAGAGGAGTGAGTAAAAAAGAGGGGAGAGAGAGTAAAAAGAGGAGAGAGAAAGTAAAAAGAGAAGAGAGAGTAAAAACAAGAGAGAGAGTAAAAAAGAGGGGAGAGAGAGTAAAAAGGAGGAGAGAGAGAGTAAAAAAGAGGAGAGAGAAAGTGGAAAAGAGGAGAGAGAGTAAAAAGAGGAGAGAGAAAGTGGAAAAGAGGAGAGAGAGTAAAAAAGAGGAGTGAAAGTAAAAAGAGAAGATAGAGTAAAAAAGAGGAGAGAGAGTAAAATGAAGAGAGAAAAAATAAAAAGAGGAGAGAGAGAGAGAGTAAAAATGAGAAGAAAAAAATATGTATTCTTCGTAAATAAGAAAATAAAAGGAATGTATATTTCAAAAATAATAAAGGGTATTTTAGTCTTTTTAAATCATCTGCATGTTCATCTCCATCCGGATGCATCATTCAAACTCATCTAAAATTTTTTAAATTTTTGGATGAGTTTGATAAAACCATTGAGATGCTCCATCCGGATGAGACACCTTTAAATATCTAAAAGAACAACAATTTTCATTTTCATCGAGATAGACCATCTGGATGGACAAAAGAACAAGACCTAACTTAATAAGAAAATCCGCAATCTCATTCACAAAAATTGTCAGAGTGTCTACAACTCTATTGTTCGAATCAGATAACTAAGTCAATATCTTTTAAATTCGTACTAATGTTTAGAATCGTATTGATGTACATAGGAAATAGAACTACTAAACAATAATCAAATGCATTCAAATCAGTAATGTCAATTCAGAAATTCACAACAAGTACCAAATGAATGATAAACAATTGTAGTCATATCTTCAATATAGTTCAGAAATTCACAACAAGTACCAAATGAATGATAAACAATTGTAGTCATATCTTCAATATAGTAATACTATAGACACACATATGATCAGTAGTTAGTTATTAATACCTAATTACCATGATTTTGCAATTGTTTTCCCAAAATCGACTGTTTGACTAAAATTCAAAAATGTTGATCGCAAAAATAGAATAAGCAAAAAAATTTGAAATCCGCAATATTTGTTTAACTCAAATAGATAGACCGATTAAATAGTAATACTAGAAATTGAGAAACTTTGTGCGTAATAGTAATTTCAAATCGGAAAAATTGGATTCAAGTGTTCTTATTGATATCGATAAATTTGCAAGAAATAAGACCAATTTTAACAATCCTAGGAGAAATTATCACACTTTATACTTAACTTATGTTTAAAGTAATGAACACAATTACCAGTTCACCGGAATAGTAATCTATCGCCAGAAAATTGCTAGGATTTCAAGATATTTAATGTATCAATCTAATTACAAAAATACACGAAATTGAGGACAGTAAACTTACGGCTGAGAAGTTACAGCTATGAAGTTAATAACGAAGAAGAAAGCAACAGACACTAACCGTTTATTCTTTCATTTTCGTATTTTCAATTTTTTTTAAAAAATTTCAATTAAAAATAGAAATAAGGGTAGTTTTGTATATTGTAGAATGTTTGTTGAATGTAGATGGTCTACTGTATCATAGTTATTTTCTGAATTTTAATTGGCTTTAGGGTTATTCAGCAAATCAGCCCAATTTTTATATCTATTTACAATTCTAACTTAAAAAGAATTATAAATTGTTATCTTTATTTATAATTATAAAATTCTGTTATATAAAGTTGGATTACAAAAGTTAGTAATCAATGAGATTATTTGACCGGTCAAATCTAAAGATTTTAAATTTTGCAGGATCCTATTATATAAAGTTGAGTTTTAAAAGTTAGTATTCAACGAAATTCTTTCACATGTCAAATCCAACGATAAAAAATTCGCAATATCCTGTTATATAAAGTTGATTTTCAAAAGTTAGTTAATAACGAGATTTTTCTACATGTCAAATCCGATGATTCAAAATTTTGCATTATCATATCATATAAAGTTGGGTTTCAAATCCGTTTATTTAAAGTTAAGTTTCAAAAATTAGTATTCAACATGATTCTCTGTATTCAAACTTTCTATTCTTTTCGTTTTATCAATTAAACCCTGATGACAAAAAAGGTAAATTTAGTCTTAAGTTCATTGCATCTGGTCTTGAATCTAGTGACACGTGGTAAGTCCATTAAATGCATGTGCATTTTAGTTGTGGCCCAATATTGACAAAAAGAAGTTTTAAGTTCATTTATGTACAAATTCAATTTTTTGTTGATTCATTTTAATAGAAAAAATATGAAAATTAAGTTTTTATAGTGAGCTTTAAAATGTAATTATAAATTTGTGAAAGGCGATCTCTACGATAGTTCAGGAGGTGGTCATTGAAGTGAGTGATTTGTCTGATTCAGAAGAGGACAAGGAGGACTTTTCTAATAAGCTCTAGAAGATTCAGTCTCTTCATTCAGGAGGAGATGATACTTCCCAATCTATGTTTATGATAGGATCTGAAAATAGCATGACAAAGCTTTTCTAGGAATATCCAGAGGGGAAAATAGGAGGAAGCGATGGGGTTGATTGGGATGAGGATCTAGAAAGGAATTTCAGAGAATTTCTCAGGCTATTGGCTTTTATGTCAAGGGAATCGAATCCATATCAATCGGGGATTCAAACAAAAGGTTTCGATTTTGATTCTCTATAACATTGCAAAAAAAAGGGAGATGAGGTTAAGGCGGTTCGTGAGATTTTCCAGATTATGGCGATTCTGGCAATTCCAATATTTTCCATATATCCAAAAGGCAAAATGAAGAAGCCTTTAAAGAAAAAGGTCATCATTGTTAATTCATTAACTAATTCTTCCTTTTTTGTGGTCTGTGATGTTATCCAAGGAGAAATTCACAGTCAGAGAATGCTTATTAAGGGATTGTGAGATAATTTTGAATTTTAATGAATTCAACTTAGTCTCGTTTATCGTCCAGGAAATTGTACTATAGGTTTGATTGGCAAAGCTGTAAAAAAATTGAAAGTGAAAGTAGTTGAAGCGGGAGGTACGAGCTGAGAGCTGGGAGCTGCGAGTTACGAGCTGTAAGCTGTAAATAAGACAATTATAAGCTGTGAATTAGAGCTGCGAGCTGAGCAAAGTAAGATGCAAACAATTTTATTTATTTTTTATAAAATTATATAATAATTTACTATAAATAAAAAAGAGTTAGAAATAAAATAAAAATAAAAATAAATTATTATAACTAAAAGTCTAAAAAATAAAGGTATAAAACATTTAAAAAAAATCTATCTACGGGTACTCCAAATTTGTTCTGCAATGTTGTTTCGAACATCCGCTATGTATGCATCACCTATAGGCACATAATCTCTTCTTTGAATGTCTTCATCATCATTTGAATCTGACAATTCCAACACTTCATCTTTCATTTGTTAGTACGCTTCAAAATCTTCATCAATATTTGCTCATTTCCATATGTAATTATGTAACGCCATAGTTGCAATGACAATCTTACACTTCGTTTCTAGATAATATCGTACTGAATTTCTTATAATAGCAAACTATCATTTCCAAACTCCAAATCAATCAAAGAACTCAAAGAAGAATGACGCTTATTAAATGTTTTATTCTCATATGTAGGTGGCCATCCTCGCCATTGATGCTGATGATATCGAATTCGGCGATACGGTGCAAGATATCCTTCTGTTAGGGTATCTTGAATCAACGAGAAAACATTTTCCTTCAAGGGGAGTTGGAAAATATCTATCGTTTTATGCACAATATGTTAGTATCTTCGAATCATGTGCTCTTTGTGGTGTCCCCACATACGCATATATGAATTCCATATGGAAGTTTCATATTGCAAGAATGTTAATGGTAGGATGTTACTTCCTTAAATTCCAATATTTTTCCTTTTTTCACTTCAACTCGCATTGATACATGGGTACCATCAAGAGCTCCAATGCAAGCACTAAAAAATGGATGATATCTTCTATCAGACTCTAGAATGGGGTGTACCTTGCCAAATTCATTTTCATCAGGTTTTATAATGTCTCGAGACATACGAACAAATGCATCTAAAACCTCATGAAACTTTTTGTTCACTCTCTCTTGATTGTGTTGGTAATGTAGTGCAATTGTTCTTTAAACTTCATCATGTGCAATTGCTTCAAGAAACATCAGTACAACCTCTTCTAATCACATTCTTTTGATTTGCGCAATTCATAATCTGTCTTCAATCTCTTACACAAATTTTGAAAAGTGTCTTGATTTACTTGTAGAGTTTCATAACACTCCTGATCGTGACTATTTGCCAATTGCATAGTATGACACTATCCGCGACCTCAATCAATTCTCATCAATTTTCTTCACGCTTTGGATCCAAGCACTCACCTTCTATCAACAGTACAACTACTTTTCGCAAAATTTGATTGTACCAAATAATTAATTCCTGGAAAACATAAAAAAAGTTAATTCATATAAATAAATAAGAGAAAAAATGTTTTAAAAAGTTCTAATTAAATGACTTATTTCCAACTCATCTCTTTATCGTTCAAAAAATGTTTATACATGTTTGGAAACCTAATTATATTTTGATTTGTTTCTAACAATGTAGTAATGTTATAATAAAAATGTTTTTTCTTCTGTGCAAAAGTAATGGTAATGTGTTCCTTAAAAATTACCTCTAGTGATGTTGTTGCAGAATTTTGTGTAGGATTTGCAATATTTTTCTGTAAAAACCAACTATAGTCATTCCTTTATTCTAATGAAACATCATCACACAGATCTTGATTTAAACAGAATAACCATGTATTTATTTGTTCCTAATGCTTCGTAAAATAAATCACAAGTATTCAAATGCTTTGGGTTTATTTTAAGCTTCAAATTTGAACACTGAATACGAATCATTCGAATGAGCATGAATATAGAGTATTAAAATTTCATAAGGCGTAGGTCATTTGGAAACCCAACTTTTCAAGTTTTTTTAATAAAAAAAGAAAGATTATCAGACATCAAAGATATATATTTAACAGAACTCTAATTTCAGTGAAAACAAAAAGGTAATGAACAAAAGCCAAAGAAACATTTATTATCATCGTAAAAAATCCAAGAAAAGTGCAGACCTAGGATCAAAATCAAAAAGTTTAGACAACCAAAAAGGTTTAACAAATAAAATATACTCAGACTTAAAAGGTGGATCCCCTCACAATCAAGTAATGAGAATGAATGTTTTGTTTCTAGAATAACCCATTGACTTTGTTAATGAATTTAAATAATCCTCGAATTTCTGCCTCTACAACTCTCTCCAAATTATCCTCACTTCATCATATTTTTTTTTTCCAGCATATAAATTATATTAAAGTATCAACCCAGGAAGAAGGCATATTGTTTACAAAAGAACAATTTTTTGACAAATTTCTAACAACTCTAGCTAACCAATCTGCTTTCCGGTTGAGAGCTCGCGGGATTTGATGTAAAGAGAATGTGGAGAAAAGTCTTCTTAGTCGGTCAAAATCATCCACGTACTGAGAAAAAGCAGGCCATTCTTCTGGAGAAGTCACAATCTTCAATAACTCAGCACAGTCTGTTGCACACTCCACATCGCTAATCTCCAACTCCAATAGTGACTCCATAGCCCACAAAAGTGCTTCAAATTCGGAATGGAGCGAGGATAAACATCGACAAACTCCTTTAACTCCCATTCTCACACCTCCAGGATGATCTGAAAAACAGTACCATCCGAGCCCAGAAAAATACTCAGAATCCTTCCATGACCCATCAATAAAACAGCGAAAACCAGAGAAACTCAGGTCTCCTATCAAAGGTTTAGATACTTCCTTCCATAACTTATCAGGTTGAACCTAAGAAATTATATGAGATCTTTCTTTTTCCTTTTCCTCTTTAATTTTGTACCATTCATTGGCCTCCTCTTCAGCCAGTCGCAGAACATCTTTTGGGTTTCTGTCCAAATTGCCAAAAACCTTGTCATTTCTTGCTTTCCAAATATTCCATAGAATCCATGGATAAATTTTAAACTCTTTGATATCAGGTAACCTCCAAAATAGATAGTCCAAATTTGTATAAACTACCTGCACCGGAAAAACCCCTATCCCTGAAGGGATATTAGATAGAGCCCATGTTTGTAATGCTGGGGGACACTTGAAAAGAGTATGGTTAATAGATTCCTTCGTTGCCCCACATCTCGAACATCT
>OVBA01007674.1:0-14021 GCA_900406435.1 Lepidium aucheri | reverse complement strand
AGGGATGGAGGTGGATTGACTATAATCTCCGACAGACAGAAGGTAACAATCAGAATATCTTATACTAACTTAGAAGTTAACAATCAGAACTGAAAGTAGTTATTGACTACTGACTTATGTAGGGATTGTTAAATGCTATGGACGCTGAGCTGCCTCATGTTGAGCATATAATGTGTGCACGCCACATATATGCCAATTTGAAGAAGTCATTTCCTTAGCAATTAGAAATAAAGAGGCTGTTTTGGAGGTTGGCAAAGAGTTACACACAGCCTGAGTATGAGTCAAGCCTAGCGGCGATAAAGGAGTATGATATAAGGCTTTATGATGCAGTATTGGAGAAGAATCCTAAGAATGCAAGTATCGCCTTCTGCTCACCCAAATCATGCTGTGTGGATATTCACAATAACATATCTGAGTCTTTTAACAACGCCATTGATCCAGCACGCTTTTTACCTATGGTTGAGATGCTTGAGACAATAAAGAGGAAGGCTATGATTATGGTTGACTTAAGGAGGAAGAAATCACTCAGGCTTCAAGGCAGATTCACTCCTAGAGTCATGGCTGCTATTGAAAGCGAGCAAGAGAAAGCAGTTAAATACTACAGAATGATTCCTAGTGCAGAAGAACGATGTGAGGTGTTAGAGTCAGGACAGACAGTTGGAGTTAACATCAAGCTGCGTGAATGTGCTTGTCGTAGGTGGCAGATGAGTGGTGTCCCTTGTAGACACGCTTTACGGGTTTTCAGCGAGCTGAATCTGAATGTAGAGGACTACATTTCTTCATGGTTCCTTAATACCACACAGCAGTCATTTTACAGCAACTATATACGTCCAATTAATGGAATAAAGTACTGGAGAGAAGTGGAACTGTGATACTCCCACCTCCAAGTCTGGCTAGACAGACTGCGAACACTATTGGAAGAAAGCCGAAGCCAAAAAGGATAAAAGGAAGGGCAGAGTCACCACAAAAGAAAGTCACTCGCAAGAAAAGGATCATGCATTGTGGTAAGTGTGGATTTGAAGGTCACAATACAACCAAATGCAAGAACGTGGGAGTTCTTTACAAAAGAAACAAGTGTAAGAAGAAGACAGCAAATGCAATGGAAGGCGAGCCTGATTCGGGTTATGAATCAATGAGTTTGGATTGCGGTGAAGGACCAAGTTAGCCAACATAACATTTGACCATTTCTATCTAAAATTGTTTTTTACGATTTCAATCCTTATGTTGCTCTTTTGTTGTGGTTTGGAATGTACTTATGCTACTCTTATCTTTTGTTGTGGTTTGGAACGTATTTATGCTACTTTTATCTTTTGTTGTGGTTTGGAACGTTGGTAGAATTATGCATATCAGGTTTTTAAATTTGTTTAGTTGTCTTAAATTTGTTTCTCATTCTTTTCTCCTTACACCATCTTTCATACAAAACAGAATAATTCTTAGATCAGACAATACATAACTATTGTTTTGTTACATAATAGAGCACATAAATAGCACTTAGATCACCATACATAACAATTGTTTTGTTACATAATAGAACACATAGATAGCACTTAGATCAGAAAATAGTAAAAAACAACCATTACACCTATAACAACCAATATGTTCTTCAAACTTCTTATTTCCATCTTGCAATCTCTTAGGATCTTCATAACAGTCTCCTCAGATATTTTGATCNTCTTCATAACAACCTCCTCAGATATTTTGATCTCGTTTGCTAAACTCTCAACCTCATCAAGACAAGCATTCAAGCTTTTTTGCATAGCCATTGCATCACCATCCATGTGATCCGACCTCTCAAACAAATCATCAATCTCTTCCACCATTGAAGTATCCGCCCCCTTGAAAACATGACTCCATCGATCTTGTTACCACTCTTACTACAGTCAAAAGACCACAACTTCATAACATTTAAACTTTTAACCATAAATTACTAGACCTTACCCCATCTGTTCCATTGACACAAGTGTAAAACAACCTTCCTGGGTTTTTAGTTGTTCTAGAAGTCTGCAAGATCACAAATTCGCCACACCTACAAGTCGTTGCAATGCCCCTACCTTTTTCAGCCATTTCAATCTACAAACTACTAAACAGATTCAGATTCCCACGATTTTAACTCAAAACAAAGCTTCGTTGCTATTTCGAGTTACTTACCTGGAGATACGAGGATGATATGAGGATGATAAAGCCTACTCTTTTTCAAGGGGAAACTTCAAATTCTCACTATCTCTGATCGAAAAACAAACCCTAGAATTTAGCCCCAATTCTATCGTGATTTTGATTTTGTTTTAGATGAAAACAAAACAACGTCGTTTCTTTGGTTTTTTAGAATACAGCATCAGCCTTCAAAACGATGTCGTTTACGCATAATGTCACATCAGACGAGATTAAGCCACATCAACAACGGTTAGCGTCTACTCAGACAAAATTAACGGTTGACTTACGGAACAGACGGTCAATTTCGAATTAGCACAAATTTAAGTAGTTCATGTAGATTTTTTAAAAGTATAGTCACAAAATTTAGATTTAAGATATGTTAAAAAGTTTAACATATAGAATTCGACACTGGGGAAAAAGTTCGTTTAGAAATAGGCCCTTTTCCCCACTCATGAATTGCTTATCAAATTTTATTGATGATTTATATTTTGGTTGTCTTATGTGAAAGAATTTTTTTATAATTAAAGTTGATAAAGTTTATAATACGACCAACTATGTTACAAAAAAGACTGAATAATTTAGCTACTATAGTTTTAGAAAAACAACTATTTAGAAATTCAGATACGAGAATTTAGTGAAACAGTTTATTGAAATATAAGAAAGAAAACTTATGTCTTAGTCATTTTTTTATTTTTTTATTTTTTTTATGTTATTAATAATTTTTTTTGGAAAACTATATACTGTTTACGTTACAAAACAAAATATTGTTAAGGCCCCTTTATACGAAATTTGTCTTACATCTCTGTAACTTTAGGCACAACATTGCATGTATTAGATGTGCATGTTTCATTTTTTATTGGTAAGTAAGTATTGTATTAATTTAGTATTTTTTTGCTAACAATTGGATCGAAAAAAATCGATATTTTTTTGACAAAAAGTAAAATAATGTATAGAAGTTTTAAGTGTAGTATTCTTCTGTTAAGGTAAAAAAGGGAAATATATACATAGCCATATATGATTATATGATTTCATCAAACACAAGTCAAATTCAAGTATTGAACACACAAAAGGGACATATATTTAAGAAAACTTGTAAATCACAGTCCCCACCCAACATTTTATACATGTATAATTCTCCCTTAAACTTTTTCTTTTGCAATTTAACCCCCACAAAATGAGCACCAACACTCAAATCACCTAACCCATTCGTCATGGTACGGTGACTCTAACATATTAGCCATCTTCTTTTGCATCTTAAGATTCTTATAAAACTTTTTTATAAACTCCTCCGCCGCTTTATCAACCACATGATCGTAATCTCCACCGTCTTCCAACGGAAACGGCGAATCCGTAACCCTAAGCTGTCTCACGGCCGGAGACATAATCAACGGTGACGCTTTAGCTACTTCCTCCGCCACTATCTTTTTGTCATTCTCTCCTAGCAATTCGAAAACCTTCTTAACCGCCGTAGCCACTGCATCTTCTTCGTTGTCACCGTGAACGCGGCGTTTGCGTTTGCATATAAAGGCAAAAGGATTGTTTGCGGAGGTATAACTGCAGCTGAATTCGTAGTCACGAACTCGTGTGGAGGAGCCAACGCTAGCTCCGGTAGTGAAGTTAGAGCCGCGACGACGGAGGTTAGTGATGGCTTTGTTTCCTCTCTTTAGCATTAAGTTTAAGTCAAGCATGAGCTTGTTTTTGATTGTACCTGTTTTTAAAATGCAGAAAACGATTCGGACGATTTTCCATAGCCTCTTGGCTGCGACTTGAGCCTTTTGTTCCATTTCCATGTATAAGCCTCTCTTTGTTTCAGAAGGTTCCATATTTTACTATTTTTCTTTTAAGAGAATATTTCTTTGTTTCTCTTATTTTGCTTGTCTCACTCTTGTAAGATTTGGATTGTCATTGGAGGGAGGAAGTAGAGGGTATTTAAAGGACAAGGCAAATTAAACAATATAAAAGAAGAAGGATATTTTATGAATTAATGAAATAAAAAGAAAGATAAATAACCTAAAACCATAACTTTAGGAAAACAGATTTTTCTTTCTTATTAAGAGGTTGGAATAGTCGCCAATAAAGAAGTGGAAAAGGAAGAACGAAGAACTGTTGTTTGTTATGATTTATTTGCTTTATTTCTTATACTATATTAATAACTTGAAGACTAAGCTTTAACAAAAGAAAAAATTGAAGACTAAGCTATCCACAAATCATAACACATACATATCTAACCGTTATAAGATGTAAAGGAATGGTAAAAGGAGCTTTAACTCTAGAGTAAGCAACCGAATTGTAGCAATGGTGGTTGCGATTTTAATAAAGTGAGTCATATAAAATGATTGTAAATTGACAGTAATCATAGAGTACGTATTAAGTAAACCAAATACTGTATCATAAGTAAAACAAATATCATTCTTGAGCTTGATATTGCGAGCAAATCTGTAAGTTGTGTTTACTACAAAATGGTATATTCTTACAATTTTTAATTCAGAGTTGTATTTGCATGTAAAGTTTGCATATATATTGTGTTTGTAATTGTATAGCTTTACATGTACACATATATCAAATATATATAGTAAGCTATATTTATATTTAGAGCTGTAATATAAGAGGCAAATATATCACGTGAAATTGATGGTTTACTTATTTAATTATAGAAATATACTTTCTTTCCTTAAATATTTGGATTTCTTACATGGATTAGATACAATTAAACTCATTTTTATAATCAAGCAATATTAATCTCTAATTAATATGATATATACTGTTTCTAATAATTGAATTAGCATCAGTTTCCACTTTATTAATACTCTAAGAACCACTAGAAGGTAAATTACTTTAATCAAAATTAATTAGTTATCTTGTTAAAAATGGTATAACAGTAAATAAATAAAAATAAAAAATGAGTTATTCAGGAATATAGAGAATAATATATCAAAGCTAAACTGAAAAATTATTAATTATTCTGTTTGGAACATCATGTCTAAATCAAACTAAATGAAACATTAACTATGATTAAATTGTCCCTAAGTGTATATGTCTTCCAAAACATTCTAAAAATTAAGAGGATATATTAGTTGAGTCATGTCTTAAAAGTTGATAGCAAATTTAGACCGTTGCCGTAGCCACTAAGGCGATCCAACTGATTAAAAGCAAACAATCTCTTCGTGTACGTGGCGGCTCTTCATTAACATTTACTTTGTTTTTGGTTGGAAATTTCTTTTACGTGTTACTCTACAAATCAACCTCTTAAACCACTTATTAAAGAGTTCTTAAGGATTTCTTACATTATTTTATTATTAAAATCTTAAAAAACTCTTATAAAAATTTCTCATTTAAGAGACATTTTTAATGAGTTTCTTGGATTATTTTATTATTAAAAAGTTTATTCACTTTCCTCTTTTTTACTCTTTCTCCTTTTTTTTCATTCTCTTTCTTTTTTTTACTCTCTCTCCTCCTTTTTATTCTCTCTCCTCTTTTTTTACTCTCTCTCTCCTCCTTTTTACTCTCTCTCCTCTTTTTTTACTCTCTCTCATCTTTTCACTCTTTCTCCTTTTTTTTTACTTTCTCTCATCTTTTCACTCTCTTATCTTTTCACTCTCTCTCATCTTTTTTACTCTCTTTACTCTTTTTACCCTCTCTTTGTCTACTCTCTCTTCTCTTTTTCACTCTCTCCTCTTTTTTACTCTCTCACCTCTTTTTACCCTTTTTCGTTTTTTACTCTCTCTCCTCTTTTTAAATCTCTCTCCTCTTTTTACCATTTCTTCTTTTTTACTCTCACTTCTTTTTCACTTTCTCTCCTCTTTTTTTACTCTCTCATCTTTTGACTCTTTCTCCTTTTTTACTGTCTCATCTTTTTACTCTCTCTCCTCTTTTTAGTCCCTCTCATCTCTTTAGTCTCTCTCCTCTTTTTTATTTTCTCTCATCTTTTTCACTCACTACTCTTTTTTACTCTCTCTCATCTTTTGTATCTTTCTCCTTTTTTTACTGTCTCATCTTTTTACTCTCTCTCCTCTTTTTAGTCCCTTTCATCTCTTTAGTCTCTCTCCTCTTTTTTATTTTCTCTCATCTTTTTCACTCACTACTCTTTTTTACTCTCTCTCATCTTTTGACTCTTTCTCCTCTTTTTTACTGTGTCTCATCTTTTTACTCTCTCTCCTCTTTTTAGTCTCTCTCATCTTTTTAGTTTCTCTCCTTTTTTACTATGTCTCATCTTTTCACTCTCTCTCCTCTTTTTTTACTCTCTCTCCTCTTTTACCTTCTCTCCTTTTTACTCTCTCTCATCTTTTGACTCTTTCTCATCTTTTTTACTCTCTCTCATCTATTTACTCTCTCTCATTTTTTTTTGTTCTTAAGAACCCTCTTTAAGAACTCCCCATTAATCCTACATAAAAACTATCCACAAAAATACAACTTTTAACTCTAAGAACTCCACTTTAAGATACCTCCAATAATGTTGCTCTTAGCCTCACAATTTAATATTATATATATTACGTCAAAATGGAGTCTATACTAACAAACCACAACCTCTTACCACAAGGCCTTTTAGTTTATATCAAATAACTTCATGTGTTGGAGAGAAAACATATAAACAACTGCTTCCCAAATGGTTAAATATGACCGAAATGATCATGGTCGAGTGGTAAGAACCGGGTCCAGGCATTTCTTATGTTGGGGTTCAAACCTCTGACACTTAAAACTACTTCACAATTAAATTGATCACTTAAAGGTTAACGGACACTACTTCAAACATAGATAGACACAATTCCAGATGAAAATTAAAGTTTGTTGAGCTTACCCTTTAATATGTTTGTCGAGTTTATCCGGTGAGTCTTGATCTTTACACGGATATATGTACATGTTTATTACCCATTTGTAGAACTGGCGGTGAGGGTTTATCCGTGGCCGTTACCAATCCGAGAAGAATAATCCAGTCTCTCTCCCATAGAATATGAGAACTCCTACAAAAAGGGGGTAAATATCCATATTTACATATTTTTCATAATATCATTTACAAGGAATTACTATAATAACCTACTTTAATTTATAAATTACTTAGATAACCTACTTTTTTAAAAATTACTTATATAACCCACTTTTTTTCTATTATTATTAATTACCATTATACCCTTTTACCAAAAAAGAGGATAATTTGTAGTTTTCTTTTTCCTATTGACAGTAGGTAATTCAGAATGATTTTAATAAGATTATTCAAAAATAGAAATTTTCTAGATATATAAAAAGAAAATTCGATTCCCTTTTAAAAGTATATTTACCCAATAAAGCTTCTCCTTGAGTTAAGAAATTCTTAAATTTTGGTGAAAAAAACTAAAGATTTTTAGTTCTATCAATAAGGATTCATTGCCTATTGATGTTCAGGTAATAATTATATAAAATTATCTGATTTTCTGTTTTTGTTATTGAAAGTTTTTAATTTTAACAGACTTTCTGCAAGTCTGCCAAAATTTTGGGACTTCCTGCAAATCTGCCAAATTCTGGCAGAATTCCTGCAAGTGTGCCAAATTTCTGGCAGACTTCCTGCAAGTATGCCAAAATTCTGGAAGACTTCCTGCAAGTCTGCCAAATTTCTGGCAAACTTTTTTTTCGGATGGAGAGACTGATATGTCTGATTTCAGATCGATCGGTCTGTGTATTTCGGTGAAAAACTATTTGGTCTGCGAGTGCAGACCGATCGATCCATAATTAGACCGATCGGTCTCAGGTTGTCTGTCAAAATTTTTTGGTCTGCAAAGTTCAGACCGATCGATCTGGATGAAGACCGATTGGTCTAAACTTTGCAGACCAAAATTTTTTGACAGAATAACTCTAGTCGATCGGTTTATACATCTTTAGATCGGTCAATGCATCCAAACGATGGAACTTATATTTTTAAATATGTTTTTGATATATTGCCTGTCTGATTAAAAATTATTAACTCAAAATATTTACTGTTTTATATGTGTGCAGATTAGTAGAGATGGCGAGGAAACTAATGAAATTGGTACTATTGATTGGGGGATTGAAGAGTGTAATGAATATGACGATAAAAGTGGCACTATCGATGGAGGGAACGATAATTGTAATGAATTCAATGATAAAAGTGGCACTATTGAAGTAGGGAACGAGAATTGTAATGAATTCGATGAAAAAAGCGGTACACTTGATAAAAGTTATGAAGATGATGCTAACAGTGCATTTCCGAACGAAGTATGTGAAGTTCAATCACAAAGTTGTGCTCTTAAAGGATCAATGTCACATCGTGTAGACCGATCACATGACAAATAAAATGAATTATTATAAAAAACAGGATCGATTGGTCTGACTGGAGACCGATCGATCCAACTTTGTGGAAATAAATATTCGACAACAGAATAATCCAGACCGATCGGTACTCTATACTAATCAATATTCAATGAAAAACACAATTTCTATTTAGGAATCACTAAAATTCAATAAAAAAAACTTTATTATGCAGCAGATAACTCAGACACCTTGTATTGTGTAACCAAACAAAACTTGAACAGAGAATAAGTTCTTTTTTTTGGGAAAATTGAAACTGGAAAACTAAAAGAAATTCAACGTGATTGGTTTTATAGAGAATCAAAATTAGAACAGTAGGTTTTTGTTTCCGAAAAAATTGAAGACAAACTATAACGATTATAAGGAATGTTTGAAGTGAAGGGTAAAATAGGTATATTTGAAAAAAGTAGGTTATCTAAGTAATTTAAAAAAGAGGTTATCTTAGTAATATATAAAATAAAGTAGATTATATTAGTTAATATTTTCTATTTACAATTTAGAAAAATATTATTTATAATTTAGAAAAGTTTAAAATATAGATTGAACAGAATAATCGATAGAATTACTGACAACAAAAAGAAACCAAATCTCCAAAATCGAGTTGTAAATTCAAAATAAGGCGGAAAAAGATTTGTGAGAATATGAGACTAGAGATGTTATTTTTTTCAGAAATCAACAAAGTTATCCTTTATCTTCTCCTAAATTTCTAATAATAATATCTAGAAAAAACATAATTTTTAAAATTGAATTCAGATAGAAAAACACAATAAAATAACACTCAACCACCTTGACAAAAACTTTGATTCCTATCATTTCAGTTATATATTTTACATGAAATTACTAAAGTAATAGACTAATATTATATGTGTTTCTCTTTATATCCTACAATGAAATTAAATTTTACACCTAATGAATTTGCTTTATGGAGTTATAGTAATTCTCCTAGTAGCCACAAAACTGAATCGATAACGACAGCTCGTGTAAACGACATGCAGTTTTTAACTATATAACTAATTATTGGCGAAAATGACACACACCTTTTTCTATTGTCCATCAATATTTATATACTGTCATCTAATGTATCCATATGGCTATATAGATATATATATACAGATTATCTTTTTTGTTGTCGCCATGAACTTTTAATTTAATCATAATATAAACCTTCTTTAACAAAATAGATGCTTTGTAATTTTCGCAATACTATTTTTATAAAATTATTTTACTAACAAATCTCAAAACTTTATTTACATTCTACTCTATACATATAAACATATTATTGAACACAAAATGAGACGTTTGTCATTATCAATGATGAAAGTTTCATTGTTTAGTTTATAAAACATTATCACTTTGTTGTTAAGAATGATTACTATCAACACCTGATACTAGATTGATGATTGAATCCAGATATATCTGTCAAAAAAAATCAGAAAACACGAATTCAATTTAAAATAATTAATTAAAAGTGAATTCCACTTAAGGAAATATAAAGACTTAAATCCAGTAGACTAATTAAAAGATTATATTTGATATTTAAAAAAAGAAAAAAAAAAGTCTCCTATTTAGGGTTGTTATAAAGCAGCTTTCGAAATGGACCATAACCCGTAGAGCTTAGACATGAAGGTATCTCAGCCAATTATAGCCACCTGTACGTCTTTATTTACTAAATATTTATATTGGAATTTCATAAGCTATTTATGTGTATATATCATATGTGCTTTATGATATTTTTATGACTGATAATATATAATATGATGGTATTTAATCAAACTTTGAGTTCTTTTCTATTGTTTTCGTTTATTCTGTAGTCTGCTTTTATTGAATAAAGAAAGGAAAATGAGGGGGATTTTAGTTTGTCATTTTCTTCGTATATATAATATGATATGAACAAAATAATAATATGTTGTTGGATCGGATATAATGGATACATCCATTAATCCACTATATAAATTATGTTCCTCAATAATATGATCCACCTAAAAAGAGAAAACATATGAATCATTTATGTTATGTTATCCTCTTTTTTTTATTGCATGAATTTCGTGTTTTTTAGGTTAGATTTGTCTTTGTCGGCAGATGTATAATATACATATTTCAAAACTTTCATTAAAAAGAAAGGTACGATTAATTGTAAAATCATCCTAAATTCTACTTAACCATGAGATATTTGTACTGCATGATTGTATCTGGAAAACCTTCTAAACAAAGTTAGTAAATAACTAATGTTTAGAGTAATAGTTTGAAAATGACTTGTTCAAATATATTGGATTTTAAAATAAATCATTTGAAATTCCAAACGTAACGTCAAATACACCCGTTCAGTTTCTATTGACCTATGCATATCCAATATGGAAAAACCCCCTATAGTTCTTAATATTAATAAGTAAGAATAGCATAATTATTGATAAGAATACTACTCTGCTCAAATTTGGGAGAAGATTAAAAATCAGTATTAACCAAATTAATGTCTGTACAGATGCTTTATTTTACAGTTAAAAGTAGTCTTAACTTCCAAGCCCTTGTAGGACTTGGTTTAAATGACCCAGTTTTTGGTTTTAGTATCAAGGTTTGGACATCTCTCACTACTACATTTAAAAGATTGAAATGGTTTTGGAAAATCAATTTTGGGGTATATATTGGACTTTGTTGATCTCTAGTTTAGGCCTTGGTGTTTTAAGTTTCGGTTCAGGTACTTTTGGGTTCGCGTTTTTGGGTTTAATTAGTAATTAAGGACTTGTTCAGATATTTCTACTTTTTGGATTCGGTTAGGTTCGGATATAGATCGGATTTGGATTTGGATACTTATATATAAATTTATATAAAATTTGTGAAGAATTAATTTAAATAAATCTATAAAAATCTAAATTTAACAAAAAATATATCCGGTACCCATTTAATTTTTAATTCGGTTCCGATTTTGAGTTTAGGTTCAAGTTTTAGGGTACATATATTTAGAAACATTCAAGTATTTTATAGGATTCGATTCGGATTTGGTTTCCTATTTTTGGATCGATTTTGGTTTAGGTTTTAGATATTGGGTTTTATGTCCAGGGCTAATCTAGTTGTTAACCCAAAAAAATTAATCTTACCCAAACGATAGCAAAACCGAACCGGCGTTAGAAACTGTATCTGTATAAAACGTGCGTATGTCATGCAACACATTAGATACGTGTAGCTCTGGGCATATCGAGATTTCCATCCCATCTTGTTTCGCTCCCGTCCTGTAATTTTCGTCTCTTTCGGGAATAGGAAATTATAATTTCCCGTTCGGGTCCAAAAATAATATCCAATCGGGTAAGAGAAATGATCAGAAATGGGTTCGGAAATTCTCTGAATTCCTGTTAGAAATTTGTTTACGTTAACAAAATGCCAAAATATATTAGATTCAAATCTTAGATATGTTTCAAATAGGTCAAGCTTATAATAATATTTAACTTAAATTTTTTAGAGCCTTATAACAAATATAAGTGATTTAATATTGGTATACTAATGGTTTTGGTAAAAATAGTAATGTTTGGTCATTTAATTACAAATTCAAACACTGTAATTTTATATTTTTGTGTTTTGAATATTGGTATATCGTTTATACATTGTTATTTTGTTATATTGATTATATAATTTAAAATAATACTCTTAGTTTTTTGATTACTTGTATTTCCTAAACTATTTTTCGTACATATACCATAATTCCCCGATTTAGTAAAACTTTTGGAATAGTTCGGGAAATATATTTTGAGTCCCAAAATTCATGTAGCTTTCTCAATTCCTGGAATTCTCGTTCCATTTTGTAATGAAAATCATTTGGGAAGTAAATTTAATTTTCCGAATTAATCGTTTCCGAACTGTTTTTGTAATTTTCCGTCCACTTCTGTTATGCCCAGGTCTAGATACGCGCGTGAAACGATGGTTGAACAAAGATGATTTGTTAGGCTTCAATAGATGGGCCGAATGTTATTTTGGGCTTTTTTGTTTTTAGTTAAATATGGCGGTGAATAGATCAACTTGACTATTCAAAGTCAAAACAATGTTTCGTTAAATGTAGTCGGTAATTAATCACCGCACGTTTACGAAACTTTTTTGATTTGCATGAGGTTGAGCTAGCATCGGTAATTACAGTCCATGCAAGTTTGACCATGATATATGTTGATACGATCTCATAAACTGTGTATAAATACACGTTATCAAACTCTCAAGACATCACGATTCATACAAAAACCTAAATACCTGACCTTCTATTCCTAATTATCAACCATGGACGCTAAGAGCACCAAAGCTGATGCAGCCAAGAATTCTGGTATGAATGGAGGGAACGGTGACTCAGGTGGAGTTTCCGATGTCGGTAAAACAATGGTCGCACCTGGCTCTGGTGGAGATTCTCATATCTCAAGAAAGGCTTTTGAGAGTAACCCTAAAAAGTTTTTCGATGATCTTCACGCAAAAGATAAGGAAACAAAGTGAATTGTGTGAAGAACTAAATAAATAAAGTGAGAATAATTTGTTGCTTATTTTCTTCTTTGTTGTTGATTCTCTGTTGGTTCATCTAAACGAGTGAACTACAATGATTCTCAATAATGATTAATAATATTTATAATTTATGAAGAACTTCTTGCGCTCTTTATTTGAGTGTTTTTCTTCTATTTAGGTTTATTACGTATTATCTTTCACATAAATTAAGAACTACGCATGTTAAAAATTCAATGGAAAAAACATCATATCTTTTTGTAATCGATCAATCTTTTCTTGAATTATATATATAATAAGAGACCGTGTCTCTCCAGGACTCGACACATCAGCTATTTGAAAGATAGTGGAGCTGACACATCAGCTGCATCTCTTATTGAAACAACCAATAAAATCATTTGTTTAAGACAAGTTATTATGTATTTAATCTAAAGACAGATACACAACTAAGATCACCTCTGCTTATTCTCTCAAAGCGTCTCTTCATTAAACGTTGTTTCGCTTCCACTTTCTTTCATTTTTGAAGTCTGTCAGTTTTAACTGGAGATTTTATTTTATTCTCGCTTGTCTCAGGTGTTGGGGGTTAACCCCCAATTCGGCCCAGGCCCATATTCAGTGGAGGATGGATATAAACCCAATTTGGGTCAAGGCCCAAGATCCAAATCTGAAAGTCAAGCCCAAGTCATAACTGACCCATATCCAGTTGGACCGACGTCAAGGTGTACGACACCCTATAAAAGGGACATGAACAGTCGCTAGCAGAAGCAGTTTTTTCACCTGGATACTTTCCAGAAATACATATATAAATGTACCGAGTCGAGCTCGAAACCTTATAATAAATAAAGTTCTGCCTTCGTTATTCTACAGTCAATATTTTTCGTGAGATCCTTAGAATCCCTAATCAAAAGACCGAACCGAGGAGAAGTACAAACAATTGGCGCTCAAGAGAGGGTACTAAGGATTCTTAGGAAAAATGACCGAGCAGAATACCACCGACCAGAGAACTGAGTCACCGACGCCATTACGAGCAGTTGACTTCCCACACTTAACCGACGTCAAAATAGAGCTCGACGCTAATAACAAGGAGTCATTGAGCTCGGAGAAAGTAC
>OVBA01007673.1:0-14022 GCA_900406435.1 Lepidium aucheri | reverse complement strand
AAATATTATCAAGAGATAATTTTTTAAATTTATTATAAAATATATGAATCTCTCTAACACTACAAATTTATTATATATAGATATTTGGATTAGAATTATCTCAATGCAATATTTTTATTGTTTTTTATTGCTTTGACCAATAATATTTAAATTAAGTTTCTTATTAAAATCCAAAAAACTTATTTGTTAGAACAAACAAAATCGTATTAAGGTTTTTATCAAAATCTCAACAAAAGATTTATTTTTAAAAACCAACAAAAATCAAATCTTAATTAGTTAAAGATTTTTTTTTAAACTAGCAAAAATCAAATTTTAATTGGTCTTTTTAAACCAACAAAAATCAAATCCTAATTGGTTAAAATTTTATTTTTAACAAACAAAATTCAAATATTAATTGGTTAGAGATTTTTTTATAACCAACAAAAATCAAATCTTAAATGGTTAAAAAGATATTGTGATAATTGTGATATTCAAATCTTAATTTCGAATCGTTTGAAAACTGTGATAACTGTTCTAGGTGGGTCAGGTCTTAAATAGATGTTGTTTATTAGTTTTGCTATTAGGATTAAGAGGATTGTTTTTAATTAATATTGATTAGGACAAAGATATAATTATGATAATCTGGTAGGATAAGGATATAATTATGATAATTTTGTAGGCAAAGTAATCTTTTATAATTAATTAATTAATAATATTTAATCTAGATAATAATAATAATAAATTAATTAGTTATAGAATCTTATCAGAATATAATTGTGTGACAAATATTATGTGATAATATTTCCTAGTAACAATACAATTTAGTCCAAAACAAACAATATAACACGGTGTTTAAATTATGCTTTTATTATATAAGAGATATGTATATATATATATATATGTATATTGTAGTTCTAAAATGAAAATATTATTCGTTGTCACTTATATATCTTAATATATTAAAATAGAAGATATTTTTATTTTGGCGGTGTAATAAATTATATTATAAAATTAACATATAGTTTGTAAGTATCCTAAAATTAGGCTTAAAATAGTTTTTTTATAAATTCTTATAACAAAATCAAAGCTAATATGAGTTAAATAAAAAAATCAGAAAAAATTAAACTTAATAAAAATTTATGGGGTACAAATTTGGTTTTTGTTTCTATTTCGGTTCAAATTTGGATTTAGTTTTTCGGTTACATAAATGTAGGACCATATTCTGGTATTTGTCGAGTTCAATTCCTCTAACTCGGTATTTTTGTTCTTTTGATCTAAGATTTATTCGGGCCTTTTTATTTTTTGGATATGATTCAGTTCTGCATAGATCAAATTCGGATTCAGATATTTTTATATAAAAAATACAATTTAATAAAAAACTAATCAAAAAACTCTAAAAAGCTAAATTTTGTTTTTGATTTGGTTCCGGTTTGGCTTTGTATTTGGTTATTTGGGTACATAGATTTATTACTCATTGGATATTTTGTTGAGCTTGGTTTCTCTAATAGGATCAATTTTGGTTCGAATTCAGACCTCTAAGACAACATTTCGAAAACAATGATACAAAATATCAACATAGGTCTACTAATCTAAATAAACACGAATTATTTAAACAATCAATACAATTAAATCTCACATTATAATGCTGGTATAATCTTAGTATAAACTAACTTAACATTATCTTTTATCAATATACAATATATGGTTATATAAATAATCTTAGTCATGGAGTATTTAATTTTTTTAATTGTACAAGCATATCAAATATCATATCAAATTTGCTAAGAAAAGTATAAATATTTATTAAAATTTTAAATATTTTGTTATTTCAATTAAAAATTAGTTTACTCAATTTTATAATTATAATTTAAAATATTTTAATATAATGATTAATTAAAAATAAAACTTTTAGTATATAATTATATTTTATGTTTTTAAATAACCATTTAATTATTGATTTGACTCAAGTTTGGATATTGTTTTTTGGGTATATAAAATGTGACATTAGGGGTTTGACTCCTCTTTACTACATGAGAAATAAAAAAGAATTTTAGGTGGATCTAATTTGACTATGAATTAGCTCTTATCGATTCCATCATACTTTATATTTAGCAAAATTCAGTTGTTACCATTTGATTTTAACTAATTCAGCCAAATTACACAAAAATTTTTTTTACCGGATTCCACATTCAACAAATTCAGTTGTTATGATTTACACTTTATATATTATTTTCTTACAAATTTGCATAATCTCTTAACAAGTGTATATTATTTGATCTAATTTACGAAAGTCATAATTCCTTACGGACTGCTAAAAGACGCTATCAAAGATCTGTATCACCTCTTGGCGGATCCAACGAGACAGCCAAATCAAAGATCTGTAATATATTTTTCTGTTTTATTTATTTATTCTTTTAATTTTTTTTTAATAAGGAAGGTTTTGTCTCTTTCCTTTCCATCGTCACCTACCTAAACCCATTTCTCTCATCACTCACTAAAGCTGCGAACAAAGCAAAATCGAAAACAACTCTTGAAGCTTTTTTTCTCCCTCGCTCTTTCTCTTTCTCTCGTCTTGGGGTTTCTCGAAGGTTAGATTCCCAATCTCTCGTTTTCTTTTTTTTCCTTCTTCAATTGAGAATTTGTTTTCCCTGTTTTGTACTTTTGGATTTTGTTCTTCTTTCTGTAATTGAATATATAATAGTCTCACAAGCTAGGTTTCCATTTCTTAGATGTACGAATACCTCCTCTGAATCTTTTGTTAGAGCTGAGTCTCTCTGGAAAAAAATCTTATGGTTTCGATCTGTTTTACCTCTCTCGTCGATTAGGGTTTAGGGTACTTCTTATTTTTCTCGAATTTGCTTATTGTTGTTGTTCGTTTGCTCGATAGATAGATGTCTCTCTTTTTTATTGTTTTCTGACAAATTGTGCGTCTTTTACCTCTTAAGTTTTACCTTAGATTGGAAATTTTGAGATTTATATGATTGTGTTAACAAGTTTAATTTCTCTTCTTTATATAAACAGGAAAAAATATGGCAGCAACATCAGCTTCTTTGTTTTCAATTGGATCAACTGTTTCTTACTCCTCTAGAGCCAGCTCGTTACCACAATCGAGGGTCCAAGCTGTGAACTTTAACTCACTCCCTAGCTTCACTGCTCTTCGATCAACGTCTCTGATTTGTGGACCTGATTCTCGTTCCTTGAGCAAGAATCTGTGCGGCTCTATAACGAAAGCTCAAACTTCTGATAAAAAGCCTTATGGATTCAAGATCAATGCTTCATACAAAGTAGCCGTTCTTGGTGCTGCTGGAGGTATAGGCCAGCCTTTATCACTTCTCATCAAGATGTCTCCATTAGTCTCTACTCTTCATCTTTACGATATCGCTAATGTCAAGGGAGTTGCTGCTGATTTGAGTCATTGTAACACTCCTTCTCAAGTTCGTGATTTTACTGGACCTTCTGAGTTAGCTGATTGTTTGAAGGATGTGAATGTTGTGGTTATCCCGGCTGGTGTGCCGAGGAAACCGGGTATGACCCGTGATGATCTCTTCAACATCAATGCCAACATTGTGAAAACACTTGTTGAGGCTGTTGCTGATAACTGTCCTAATGCCTTCATTCACATCATCAGTAACCCAGTTAACTCTACGGTGCCCATTGCTGCTGAAGTGTTGAAACAGAAAGGTGTCTATGATCCTAAGAAGCTGTTTGGTGTCACTACTTTGGATGTTGTGAGGGCTAACACTTTTGTTTCTCAGAAAAAGAACCTTAAGCTCATCGATGTTGATGTTCCGGTTATTGGTGGACATGCTGGAATCACCATTCTACCTATTCTATCGAAAACCAAACCCTCTGTCAACTTTACTGATGAAGAAATCCAAGAACTGACTGTTAGGATTCAGAATGCCGGAACTGAGGTTGTGGATGCCAAGGCTGGTGCAGGTTCAGCTACTTTGTCTATGGCATATGCAGCAGCAAGATTTGTTGAGTCATCTCTTCGTGCTCTTGATGGAGACGGAGATGTCTACGAGTGCTCGTTTGTGGACTCAACGTTGACTGATCTCCCGTTCTTTGCATCACGGATCAAGCTTGGGAAGAACGGAGTTGAAGCTGTGATTGAGTCAGACCTTCAGGGATTGACTGAGTACGAGCAGAAAGCACTAGAAGCTCTTAAGACAGAACTAAAAGCCAGCATTGAGAAAGGTATCACATTCGCAAACAAACCTGCAGCAGCTAAATAGATCGTGATCTCACTCAAAAAATCATTCTTCAGAGAAGCTGATAACATTTCTCTTCTGAACGTTTTGAGTTTTTTTTTTTACCTATCATATTTCTTCCATCGGCGAGACATTTTCTTGTTGTAGAATAAAGAATGTATTAGCTTCAGCTTGAAGATTTTGGAACATGACATTGAAGCAGATTTTATAAACACAAGTTCTGAGATTTTCGAGTTCTTTTAACTGCAAATATCATAAAAGGTTGAAGAGTTCTTTAACTGCAAATATCATGAAGGGTTGAAGAGTTTTTAACTGTTGTTTCAAGGAATAAAATGATGTTTTTTTGTTAATACGAGTACAAAAATATGTGGGTATACAACTTTAGGCGAGTCATCAACCAAAAATAGTGGCAGACATAAATCATCACCAAAAGTCTTTACAAGAGCAAGCGCCGTCTTTAAAATGATGAAATCGAGAACGATCTCTAATGATCACAACACGATCATAAACTTGTGATACAAACTTAGCAAAATTATGGCAATCAATGCAAGTTCTAAGATTCTTGGTCACTCTAATGGTTGTTCCTGGTGGAGTCACCAGAATGCCAAAGGCAATAGCTAGCTTCTCGCTATGGTATGTCAACGCATATCCCTTTGCTTCTCCAGAATCGAGATTGTGCAGTTCCGATGTGACTTCTGCCACATAACCCGCAATCTTTAGCTGTTGATTGATTTCCTTCAGCATTTTGTAGATTTCTTCCATTCGAGGATGCTTAATATCGTCGACTATAAACTCATGAACGATTCCTTGCAACTCGATTGTGCTGCATCCAGGTTTGGTCTGGATTCTTTTCTCCTTCATGAGTGAACGCAATTCACTTACTTTCTCCCATTTCCCAACCGAAGAGTATGTGTTGAGTAATAGAACGTAATCTCCAGCTTCCTCCGCTTTGAGTTCGATAAGATGAGAGATCACTCGTTCCCCAAGTTCCACATTTCCATGGACTCTACAAGCCCCAAGCAGCGTACGCCAAATGGTCGAGTCCGGTTTCATCTCCATTGATTTTATGACATTGTAGGCTTTATCAAGTAGACGAGCACGCCCCAAGAGATCAACGATGCACCCATAGTGATGTACATTTGGCTTCATCTTAAAATCTCCGCTTTTCATTCTATCGAAAAACATCATCCCTTCATCGACCAAGCCGGAATGGCTACACGCAGACAATAATCCCGTCAATGTCTGTTCCTCTGGAGAGATTCCAAACTTCAACATTTCGTTGAAAGCTTCAATAGCTTCTTTTCCGAATCCGTTCATGGCTAAACCCGAGATCATAGCTGTCCACGAGACAACGTTTCGTTTAGGCATTTGATTAAAGACTTCACAAGCCTTATCCATAGACCCGCAACGTGAGTACATTGAAACCAGAGTGTTGTTCAAATTCAAAGCACCACCGAGCCTGTTTTCATTGATAAAGTCATGAACTTGTCCACCAAAATCCAACGCACCCAAGTTGGCACAAGCTTGTAAAGCCAGTAAGCATGTTACCCCGTCTGGTTTTACACAGCCATCAACCTCGCTCTTCATCTTATCAAACAAACCCAGAACATCGCGCGTACGTTTGTTCCGCAGAAAGCACGACATCAGCACGTTCCAAGAAACGGTATCTCTTTGGGAAATCTCGTCGAACACTTTACAGGCATAAGTGCTGTTTTGACAAGTGGAGTAAAGATCCATCAGAGTTGTCAAGAGAAGACTATCCGAGAGAAACCCATCGCTGAAAATCTTGCCGTGAATCTGCAAACCACTGCGTAAGTCACCTGATTTGATGCAACACTTGAGGGCAAAAGAAGACGAGAGTGGGTGAGCAGGAAGAAAGCTGTTTCGTCTGAGAGCTCGGAACAAGCGAAACCCTTCGAGGGGACTTTCGCTGAGGGAAAAAGCTTTGATCATTGTGTTGCATTGAGAGAGAGTTGGGTTAATTCTCTGGGAGAAAACTCGGCGCAAGTAATCAATGTCTCGAGGAATGATAGAAAGAGCGAGACGAGAGAGGAAGTGATGAAAAACGTCCGAGTTTCTGATGAAGGAAGTGCGAAGTAAGACGGCGTGAATCTGCCGAAGATGGACTTTTCCGGTGGAAGATACAATCAGAGAAATCAGGTGATTATCGTTGCTGCTTATGGACTTCAATGTAGCCATCAATCAAAACAAGCCAACAGTGAAAAAAGCATAATGGTCTAAGACCAGCTCCATCAATGATTTCTTAACATGGTTCTTAAAAATAAAATAATCTAAAATAATATAACATAATTATAATAATAATTTTTTTTTTTCCGAACTAAAATGTTTTATTAGAAATTACTGATTACAGAGTGATTACAGAATGATTAAACTTAATCAAAAATCAAAATTACAATGAATAATAAATATGAGCTTGAGCTTCATTGCAATTTTTGATCTCCTTGTCCTCACTTGTGACTGAAATAGACTTGAAACATTAATATCAAAGTGCTTCTTTCCTTTAAAATTTTGTTGGTTGTAGAGAAGCAACAACTCATCAGATCTCGTCTAAATCTGATTTTTGGTTCTTGTGGAGGAGACTAGAAGAGCCTCTTAATCGGTTCATCAATGAGTGATGAAGGAAACGATCCGATTAAGACAAAGGAACACCAACAACATACCATACTAACTTTATTAAAACATACCTTATTAAAACATACGAATACTTGACTAGAAGATGAAGACCTCCAATCAATGAATGATGGAGGAGATAACCAAGAAGCTTCAAAGAAACTCTTGGGAAATCACAGATCTGACCCTAAACCAACCACCAATCTCACATGGATAGAGATACAGAAAGAGCAAAGCCAAAGACTACGGTGGAGACAAAATAGAGAAGACATAATTCTAGATCTACAGAGCGTCGGGACGCATATACCAGCAAAGAGATAACCGATGAGATGCTGTAAATGGTGGCTTTCCTTTTCTGGTGGCGGTGAGAATCACTGACCATCGGAAAAGGAGATCGGCGGTGGTGGCGGTGGGATGTAGCGAGAGAGAAAAGAGAATAGAGGAGAGAGGAAGAAAAAGAGTAATAATAATAATATATTTAAGAAACTATAGTTTCTTTGTTAAGAAACGTTCCTTAGTTTTTAAATACCTCTATTGTACATGTGGAGAGGTGTAATTGGATATTAACTTTTTAACTTAAAATAATAAATAAGATATTAATATTTTATTTTTTAGAAACTCCCCAAGTATTTAAACTGATGGAAATGGCGACTCTAATGTAATTCGGATTGTTTTTTTTTCCCTAGAAAATACAAAAGAAAACCTCATTACACAAATAAACATGTTTTTATTGCTTATTTACCTAAACAATAAAAATATGAAGAATTGCAAAAATGCCCCTCAAAAGAGGATATTTTCATTACTGCTCTCATTTTTTGGACATTTAAAAAAATGTCCCTCATTATGAAAAAATGACCAAAATTTCCTTATATTATTATTTTTATATATTTTTACAAATTCTTTTCCCACAAAAAAAAATTTCCCGCAAAAAAAACTTTTTGCTCGCCAAAACATTTGTTTTCCCGACAAAAAAAAATTCCCGTCAAAATTTTTTCTGCTTTACGAAAACATTTTTCCGCCAAAAACATTTATAAGGGAGTTATAAAACTTTTTTATAAGAGAGCTTATAAAATTTATAAGGTTTTATAAGAGAGCTTATAAAATTTTATAAAGTTTTATAAGAGACCTTATAAAATTTATAAGGGTTTATGATAGAGCTTATATAATTTATAAGGTTTTATAATATAACTTATAAAATTTATAAGGTGTTTATAAAAAAGTTATAAAGTGCTTATAAAATTTTATAAGGAATTTACAAAAATTTATATGAGAGCTTATAAAAATTTATAAGGCTTTATAAGAGACCTTATAAAATTTATAAGATGCTTATAAAAAATTTATAACGTGTTTATCAAAATTTATAAGGCTTTATAAGAGAGCTTATAAAATTTATAAAGTGTTTATAAAAATTTTGTAAAGATTTATAAGCGCATTTATAAAAAAGTTTTGGCGGGAAAAATTTTTTGGCGGGAAGTTTTTTTTTTTCGTAAACTTTTTTTTTTCGAAATTCCATTAGATAAATTTTGACGGAAAATATTTTTTTTTGGCATGAAATTTTTTTTGCGGGAAAAATTTGTAGCAATTCTATTGAGGGTATTTTAGTCATTTTTGTATTAATGAGGGGCATTTAGACATTTTAAAAAAAGGTATACTAAAAAGGACATTTCTCAAAATTTCTCATAAAATAACAAAATAAAATAATCTTTACCTATTCTTTTTAAAATGTTCCTATTTATTAGAATTTCTTTCTAAATTAGTAAATTATTGACTAATTACTTCAACCAATATTTAATATATATTAATGTACATGCAATCAATAGTTAATTTAATTACGTATTATTATTCTTGGATTTATCTTTTAACTGTCGGCATTCTTTCAGGAGCTGTATGGGCTAATGATTTTTTTATAATCTTTAATTTCTTTTATATTTTGTTATATTTCTTATAGCTTTTTTTTGTCACACATCCGAATTTTATTAGAAAGAGAAAGATATCTGAAAGTCTCAACCCTTTAACAGCAAACAAATGGAGATGATCTCCTCTATAATAGAAAAACAGAAAACAAGTGCCAATATTACAATGGATAATAGATATTGATAATATTGTAATTTTTCATCTCCTTGACTTCATTTGGGAATTGAGTAGATTTGAAAAGATGAAGTTCATGTGCTTCATTTCCTTGTTCTCTATTGGTTATGGAGAAGCATCAACTAATCAGACCTCGACCAAATCTGATTATTTGTTCTTATGAAAGAAACTTAAGCAGCCCCTTAATCGATTCATCAAATTTTATAGGAAAAAAGTGATGAAGGATGCGATTCGATTAAGACAAGGGTTTACCGGTAACATATCTTATTACCAAAATGAAAAGACCTAAAGTATGATTTGATTATTCTTGAACTAAAATATGAAAGAAAAGACCTTGTGATGAACTCCAATCGAAAATTGATGGAGGAGAGAAAACCTTCATCCAAAGGGGAGAGAATCCAAATAGCGGAGAAACTCCAGATCTGATGGTCACAAGATGAATAATGACAAAATCTCATATCTAAAGCGCATTAAGCCAGAAGTAACAGTGAAAAAACGTATGACAGAGAGCTATAGTTGGTGGCTGATACTCTCAGGTTTTAACCCTAAGCTATCTACTGCAAGTGCACAACAATGAAGTAGTAGTACTATATGGATCGAATCCTCAAGGAACCAAGTATTGCACTTTTGATCATCTACTATATTTCTCAAGCTATACTAGTCAAAAATCAAGAGACAAACAAGCAACTTTAAGTGATGTAAAACTTAATAATAAAAGCACCAGTCATAGGGTATTCATCACGAAGTAGGAATCTAACTAGGAAAACTATTATGAGTATTACTTAGGTTCAATTCTTGACTTGAACAGAAAGGTATAACGAGTCTACTCTCGCAGTACTCGAGACTCCACTCGAGAATTTAGAGGTCCTAACTACCGTTGGTTCCAAATCTTGAACAAGCATTAAACAAGTAGGTTCAACTATCTAAAATCAACCTAAACATCAGCTATCACGATTAAGGATTGATTGCTTATCTAACCTAGTTCAGATTCCTACCAAGCTTTTGGAGAGCTAACAACCTAAGTTCATAGATTAGTTGATCAGGCTATTCTAAGCATTAAGCACAAGATTAGATGGAGAATACTCTGATTATATTTGATTCTATTTTTCCCTAATCATTGATTCCTAAATTTCTAGAAACCCTAAACCTGATTGGTAAACTACTCAGACATAATCAAAATAGAAAAAAATACATAATGAAAACAAACTTGAATTGCATAAAAATATGAAATAGAGGGTTCGAGATTCTTCTCAATGTTGAATTCTCTCTCTCTCTCTCTCTAGCTTACAAAATAGCTCAAAAGTTCTCTGTGAATGATGGTCGATGTCCTCAAAAAGAAATTGAAGAGAAGTATTTATATGTCCTAAAATTTAGGTGCAAAAATAGAAGATTAGGTTATTGCTTCGTATCTCGTTGATCGATCAATCAAGGAGTTAATCGAACGATCGTGGACTTGTGTGATTGATGTCCAACACATCAGATCGATCGTGGGGTCGAGCAATGTTCTGGCAAGAAGACTTGATCGATCGCTCAAGAGGTTGATCGGTCAATCATAGGTCTTTTTCGTGAAACTTCAAGTAATGCTCCAAAACCATCCAAATGAGAGTCCAATGCCAATGATCCAAGTTCCTACGTTTTCCACATAAAAGTGACACAAAATACATACAGAAACTCTAAAAGTATGCATGTGAATGAGCTCAAAACTGGTAAAAATAGAAGTATATCAATTCTCCTAGACTTAACCTCTTGCTTCAAAGAAAAAAAAGACTAACAAGAAGTTTCCCTTAAGAAACTCATTCGTCATCAGACATTGCAAAATACACTCCATATGAACCAATCAATTCTCATCTATTAGTATCGAGACCACCTTGTACTTCCCCCAGACTTAGCTTCTTGCCAATTAGACTCCACAATCAACATCAAAATACCCAAATGCACCATACTGACTTCCTAATCATCTAGGTGTTGTCTCATCAAGGGAGTATCGATCAATGAACACATTGACTCATCATCAGCCTTTACCTGAACACAAGACCATATTCATATGGTTCCTTTCCTCTCATTCCATTCATTTGCAGCCGATTTTTCTCTACTTACCTAAGGTATCATTTTATTTCTTATATCAACTGTTCAACCTATCGTTCCCTATTTACCTAGGGTATCATTTTATTTTTTTAATTTATTGTTCAACCAGATATCTCCCTACTTACCTAGGGTATCATTTTATTTTTTTAACTGGTTGTATTCTTTAGCAACTCAAAGAATGAAGGCAAAAGTGGCTTCGTTGGACCAAATTTTTTAATCCTTAGCCAAGTTTAGCATTACTTCAACTTAGTTTTATAGTTATTTCAGAATATAAACACTCAAATATCTAAAATAGGGGAACCATACTCACACGGATAAGTCTTTCAGGACTGAAGAGAGGAATCTGGTCCAATGCATACCAAACCCCTTGACAAGAAAATTAAGTTAGGTAATAGTTGAAATCGACATAGATTCTTCGAATACCTAAAAACGATGTGTGTCACTGAGAAGATGCTTTGTCTCTAGGTTTTCCAATAGTCATCGATTCCTAACAAGTGCATATCAACGATCCTAAAAGCATAAGAGTGCAACAATCCTCAAAAATCATAGGTCCTTAGACAACAAGTTTCAAAAGCTCGAAAACATAACATAGAAATAGTTAATGTCTGAAAATAAAAACTTAAAAGAAGACAAAACAAAGCAAATAGCGTTAGTCACAACAAGTGTATCTCCCCTAGACTTACTTCCCACCGTTCTAGTGTGTAAATAAGCTAGAAGAGATCATGACTTACGCATAAAAGAAACTGAAAAATCAAAAATAACAAAAGTAAAAGGGTAAGAAAAACCGATCACTCAGGACTCTGGCTCTCTTGGTCTCCAGGTGCTTGCTTACGTCGACGTGGAAGGCGCTGCTCGAGTGGCTGCTCCTCTGCATCCTCGGAATCAGCCTCTGATCGACGTTCAGCAGCGTCTGATCTACGAGCATTAGCTCTAGTGCTACTCTCTGGCTGATCCACAACAGGTGCACTCATGCAAAATGCAACTAATGGTGTTTTGTGCAAGAGAAAAAGGAGAGAAAAAGGAGAGAAAAGAATTTATAAAATAATTTTTTTATAGTATCTAGAAAATATAAATGCAACTAGTGAATATGTTATATTATTATAATATTTAGAAGATAATACTTTCAAATGTTTAATATATATATATATATATGTATATATATATATAATACTAAAAATGTATCTGATAGAATAAATTAATACTAATATATTAAAAATAGTATGATATTTTGCCATTTTAGCAAAAATTATCCTATGAATCATTATCTAATTGTACCAATTTTTATTCTGCAATTTTTATTTTATTTTGGCCATTAAATAGTTATTGGAAATTTACCACAACGATTTTGGTTTTTATTTGTATTTATTATAACCGTTTAACCGAAAGCTTCAACTATTGTGTTGCATGATTGCATCTAAATTTGATGGAGATTCAGCAAATATATGTCATGGTATTAAGTTATTGAGTATATATACATTTTTTGAGTTAGCATCTTTTCTATTTTTCTTGAATTTCAATTTTATCGAGTGTTGGTACCAGACCCAAAATCTTGAAGAGGCCCAATAATGAAGAACAAGAGAAGATGGGTCGAGCCGAGCAGACGACCAGGCGAGCCCCGTAATGTCCGAGGAGCGAGCACGCGAAGCCAGAAGAACATAGCCGACCAAGCGAGCAACCAATTTATGTGGTGCTCGCCTGAAATCAAGGAGAAAATCTCGGAAGAATCTTGAGAGGATCTTCTCCGAAACCCTAGAGCAAAAGTCTATAAATAATAGTTCAAAACCTAGGGAGAGATACAGAAAAAACGAGAGAGAAAAAACCTTAGAGCTTAAAAGATCTCTTTCGCCCTCATTTGTAATCCATTTTCATCCAATAAAAGTACTCGATTCGAAGTTCCACAATTTGATAACGAGTGTTGAGTTCTAGCATCAACATTTTGGCGCCCACCGTGGGGCCTCGAATCATTTTTACCAAAAAGTAAATCGACAAACGACGAGAATGGATCCATCAAACAATCACGGCGACGTTCCAACGACATCAAACGCAGCTCGAAGGGGACAACCATCAAATACCGCAACTACGCGGGGACAAACCCTAATTGACTTGCGGCAAATGATGGCGGACTTGGTGGAGCAAAGTAATCGACGCACGAATCAAATCCTTGAGAGGCTCAACGCCCAGGAACAACGATTTAATCAGCTCCAAGCCCAGCTCCCCCGACAAAGTAATCAGCAACCTGCTGAACCACCGGCGAATCCAGCCGAAACTAACCAAAACGAACGACAACATGAGTGCGCCGGGCACCAAACGACCGACCAGGAGGCACAGGAAAGCGATGCTCGAAAAATAACCGACCAATACGAAGAATCCTAGGGAAATGGCATAGCCAGAGAACTGGAGGAAATGCACACCCTACTCGCTGCTCAGCAAGCAGAGCATGCGCAAATGAGATCTCAAATCCACCGGGCGACGACTTCGGCCCCTGACATCCATAGGGTGGTGGAGTCAACGAGACAATCCCCTTCACTCGGCAGATTCTGTCCGCCACAATTAAGGATGTCGGAAACATCAAATTCCCCTCCTATTTAGGAGATTCTTATCCGGTGGCTCACCTAAGGATATTCTGATTCACTGCGGTAAAAGCGCACTACAGCGACGAGGAGAGGGATATAGGACTTTGCAGGAGTTTTACTGAAAACCTAACCGGACCAGCGTTGGAATGGTTCTCTTCGCTAAGAGTCGGGTCAATCGATAACTTCGAACAACTCGCGGAGTGTTTCCTCAAACACTTTTCAATCTTCATACAAAAGTGAACATCCGCTGACAATTTGTTTGCAACTCTCAAAGAGCGCAACAAATCATTAAAAGATTACCTGGCGAGGTTTAAAAAAGTAAGATCGTCAAGCATGAACATCACCGACGAGGTTGCGATCTGCGCACTCAAAATGGGACTCTGGCCCAAATCTAGCTTCAAACAAGAGTTGTTCGTTCATCCCGTGGACACCCTCGATGATGCTCTTCATCG
>OVBA01007672.1:0-14025 GCA_900406435.1 Lepidium aucheri | reverse complement strand
TGGGTCTGATTTTGGAGTTAGGATGGACTAGTTGTTAAGTCTGGGGGAAGTTAAGGTGGTCTCTCTCTCGTCGAATGAATCGAGTGTTCTTTGCTTAGGTTTTGAGTTGTTAAGTTCCTATGAAGAATGAGTTCTTGAGTTTGTATATTTCTTTTAGATTTCGGTGTATTTGCTTGAGGACAAGCAAAAAGCCAAGTCTGGGGGAATTGATATACCTCGTTTATACCGACTTATAGCTTACTAATTCATATGTTTTCTTTAGTATTTTTTGTGTTTTTAGAGTCCTTTAAGGTAAAAATGGAAGGATACTTTGGATTCCACTTGCTGAGCAAGATTGGAGCTTAACTCTAGATTTTTACACTACGAGACAAAGGATTTATCGATCAATCCTAAGATCGATCGATCACAACTTTAAATAAGAAGACTACGCTCGATCCATTGATCGACTTCTCATGTTTGACATGATCAACCTCCATCCATCTATATCGTGCGCACAATCCACTGCACGACCGAACACTCTGAGATCGATCGGGCTTTTGAAAAAGAAGTTGCGCACGATCCTTTGCACGACTTGGAAGCTTCACGATCGAATGAAGAAGCATTGATCGATTGAGCAGTTCAAGGATCGATCGATCAATGACCCTACGAAGCGAAAACCAGATTTCCTTATTTTTGTACCAGTTCGGTTTACTCTATATATTAGGTTAAAAACACGTTTTTAGGGAGTTTTTTTTGGAAGATCAGAAAGTTACAGACGTTTGTTGTAACCTAGAGGAGAAGATTTTGGATCTCTACACTATTGGAGAAGAATCTCTAAACCTCGATTCTTATCTATTTTCAGTTTTTAATGAATTCCTTTACAATTGCTTGCTTGCTCTTTATTTCCATGTCAGAGTAGTTAATAGTCGAGTTTAGTGTATTCAAAGGATCTTAAGGGACATAAGAGTGAGGAACAAATAGGATTTTAATATGGATTCTCAGCCTAGAAACATGGTTAATTCTTATGTTAGAATAGCTAACTAATCTATGATCTTAGGTTACTTATTATCCCAGAAGTTTAATAAGAACCAGAACCTTTCTAGGTAAGCCATACCTTCACTACCAACAAGAGTGGATGATAGGTTGGGTTGTGGACACTTCGGAACTGTTAATACTGCATGGTTAGATTTCTAGAACCAACGAGAGTTAGGATCCCTATGATCTAAGCATAGTGGCTATTGCTGCGAGGGTAGGTTAGTCAATCGTTATTTCTGAGTCGAGAACGAAACTGAACCTACCTGAATAGATTCCTCATTCTAACCCCTGATTTCCTTATAAATTATCTAAGCTTGATGCCTTTAGTTATTGTTTTACATCATATTTCTTAGTTACAATCGATTCCAATCAAAATATCTATCATCTTAGCTCTAGTCAAGTAATACAATCGTTAGTATGATAATTGGTCTTCGTGGATTTGATCCCTACATACTATTTCGTTTGCTATGCACTTGCAGTAGGATATAGAGTTAAAACTTGTTGTATCAGTTACACAGGAAGAAAGGCTCACATCTTATGTTGCGGTGGACTCTCCACTTTGGTTGGAGACATCACTCTCTGAAGATCTTCGTGCCTCACTTTGAACCGTTGTGTTTCTTTTTTACGCCTCTGTTATGAAATTTATTATAGGTGGATTAATTCTTCTCCCCTATTCTTAATTGTATATTTTGAACTTTTCGCTCTCGTTTTGCTTAATGGCGATTAAAAAAAAAGAAAGTGAGCCATACAAAAAGTTTCCTATTTCTTATTAAATACTTACTTTATATTTTTGTTTTTTAATTAATAAATAATATTAGAATGTTATCTCACAATTTTTTTTAGTATATATGAAATTTCTAAAATATCAAGTAACTAAAAGCATAAGGAGTAGCATATTGTATCTTAACTTCCCAAGTAATTAATGTCCACCCCAATATTTTTTTCATTGGAGTTCGAATCTGATTAATTGCATAATCTAAATAATTGCATAATCCAGCATAATAAAATTTAGAGTTTGAGTTATAAATTGAGTTTTGTTAATCTAATAACTTACGGAAAAGAAAAAAAAACAAAAAAAACAACTTATAGAAAAGAAATTATATTCCTTTCATTATTCTAAATACAGGAATGAAACTTATTATTTACTTTAACTTGTTAAAAACTTTTATAAATGTCACTTTTGAATACGTGCACGACTTAGAAAAATTTATATTAAAAATATGCATTTAATAATAAGAAATACACAAATAAGCTCAAAAAGATAAACATATATATATATATATATATATATGGATTTATAACATATTTCTAAATATATAAATAATTTGATATATATCCATTTCAATATCAAATTTGTTGTCAATTGTCTCAATCTGTGAATTCTGAAAGGCCTAAATCTAACTTGATTAATGATCGCTTTGCAAAATAGAAAACACACGGGTTTAACGAGTTCAATTCCAAAATAGAATCTACATCTCGCCGGATCTCAAAGATTTTACTATCATCTTTTGGCTGTTTTTTTTTGCTCAAACTCGAGCTACAACAATAGTGAAACACATAGAATGAAAATGAACTCAAATCCAGCTCACTTGTCTCAACTGATTTTTAGTGAATCCTTTTCTCTCACCAACCCAAACAGAAAGAAGAAGAAGCTATTTTATTGAATGTAACCGATAACAACCTATTACTGACTTATTGTTTCAGCTTCTTATCCGATGCACATAAATTTTTTATAGTCCTCTCGTTCTCGCTTTAAGACTGATACAAAGATAATAGATGATTACCGGATCCGATAACTAAGACAAATATATCATGATCTTGACTATACTTCAACAACTCTCTACCTTAGGCAAGATCAAATAAATAGGTGGATCAAACAGTACTGATCTTAAACCTCAGAGGCTCAAAGCATCTTCAAAGCTTCCTAAAGCTTATGAACTAGTAACACTTTTGTGAAAATGTCTGCTTGATTGTAGGTTGTTGGTATCTTTTTTATACTTAATACTCCTCGATCAATCATTTCTTTGATGTGATGATACTTAACAGCTACGTGTTGGTTCTTGCATAATACACTGCATTCTTTGCAAGTGCAATTTCACTTTGAGAATCACAATGTATCTCCATTGTTTCGTGATGAAACCCAAATTTCTTAGCTAATCCCTTTAGCCAAATGGCTTCCTTTGTTGCTTCAGATAGAGATACATATTCAACTTCTGTTGTAGATAAAGCCACTACACTTTGAAGATTTGACTTCCTTTGGTTCAAGTCTACTGCATAATCCAAATCACAGTAACCCTTTACTGTGAACTCTCCTTTGCCTTCAAAACTTAAACCGACCTCAGTAATACCTTTGAGATATCGTAGTATCCACTTTACTTCCTACCCATGATCCTTGTTTGGATTGCTCATGAATCTGCTTACCATTCCTACACGGTATGCGAGGTCTGGTCTTGTGTCAATCATAAAGTACATTAGGCTCTCGACTGCATTCTGGTATGGCACGCTATTCATGAACTGATCTTGTGTTTTTGATTCTTTTTCTGTTGTTGCCTTTAGCTTGAAGTGAGTTCCTAGAGGAGTGGCAACTGACTTTGACTGATCCATTCTATAATTTCCTAAAACTTTCATGATGTAGCTTTGACTGTGATACTTCATCTTTCTATTCTGCCTATCTCTGATGATCTTCATTCCATGAATCTTCTTGGCATCACCTAGATCCTTCATCTCAAACTCTGAGTTGAGAAGATTCTTTGAAGACCTTATTTCTTACTTGTTAGACGATGCAATAAGAATATCATCTACATAAAGAAGTAGATAGATAAACTTTTCATCAGATAGCTTCTTCAAGTAAACACAATAATCATCACTCCTTTGGTAACCATTCTTTATCATAAACTCATGAAACCTGCGAATCCACTGCCTTGGAGACTACTTCAACACGTTTAGAGATCTCTTCAAAAGACAAACTTTCTCTGGATGATCTTGATCTATGTAGCCTTCTGGTTGATACATGATTATGTGTTCTTCTATATGACCGTGAAGAAATTTTGTCTTCACGTCCATTTGCTGTAATTCATCAAAATGAGTTACAGCTGAGAGCAAATACCTTATGGTAACACGTTTCACCACTAGAGCAAGGATTTCCTTGTAATCTATACCCTCTTTTTGAGAATATCCCTTTGCTACGAGTCTAGCTTTATATCTTGGATCATGAAATTTCTAAACTCAGAAATTTGTCAGTAACAACTTTGTTTAAATCGTTACCTCATTGTTGTTCTAACTTGATATCTTTGTATATCACTTCTTCTCTGAAAACTACATTGCGGCTGATAATACACTTCTTATCATCCAACATCCATACTTTGTAGCCTTTCACTCCCTCAGGATAGCTAGTGAATATTCCTCTCTTGGGTCTTGGTTCAAGCTTACCATCTGAAGAATGTACAAACACCAAGCACCCAAACATTTTTAAATCACTCAAAGAACGTATTACAGAAGACCATACCTCTTTTGGTACTTTGAATTCGATGGCAGAAGAGGGTGATCTATTGATTGGGTATACTTCTGTGAGGCTGCTTCAGCCCAAAATCTCAGCCCTAATCCACTTTCAATTAACATGCATCTTACTTTGTTTATAGTTGTCCTGTTAAGACGTTCGGCTACTCCATTCTGATGAGGATATATGTGCATGTTCGGTGTCTGACTATGCCTTCTTATTTACAATGGTTGTTGAACTGCTGATTGCAACACTCCAACCCATTAACAGTTCTAAGCTTCTTAACTTTCCTTTAGATTACGTCTCAATCATGGTTTTCTATTCCACAAAGCTCTTGAAAGTTTCATCCTTAAACCTGAGGAAATATATCTATACCTTCCTAGAAAAATTGTCAGTAACTGTTAAGAAATATTGACACGTACTAAAACTTAATGGAACCGTTGGTGAACGCAAAGATCCGAGTGGATATAATCCAGCTTTCCTTTCATGACATGCTTGGCTATGCTGAAGCTAACTCTATTTGTTTTACGTATAAAACAATCCTCACAAAATTTCAAGTTAGATAATTACAATTATTAAAACAACCTTTCTTGACAAGAACTTGCATTCCCTTTTGCCCTAGGTATTCCATCCTGTTGTGCCAGAGTTGAATTTACATTGTATGCTTCAGCTATGTTGGTAGATGCTTGAAAAATATACAAGGTTCTTCTCCTTACTCCCTTTGTTATGAAAATGCATCATTTATAATATTTAGAATGCCATCTTTGCTCTTAAACTCGCCCTTTCTTCTAGAGTGCCTAGAGATATCAAGTTTCTAGAAATCTCTAGCATATATCAGACATCATGGAGAAGAAATGTTATATTGTCAGTGTTAGTAAAACAAATTTAACTTGTGCCCTCTAACTTACAATACGTTTTGTTTGCCATTCTCACTTTTCTTCCTTTCTGTTCTTTGTAATCCATGAATAGATGCTTGTGTGGTGTCATGTGGAAAGAGCAACCTGTATCACAAATCCATTCATTGTTGTCAATATCTCCTAATGAAAGATTTATCTCAGATACAAAAAGACCAACAAGATCCTTTCAATCATCTTTGGCTAAAGATGATTCTCCTCTTTGTTGATTTTGATTGTTGCTCTTGTTCCTTTCTAACCACTTGTAACACTGTTTTTTTGTAGTGTCCTGTCTTTCCACATATCCAGCATTCTCCATTTTTCTTGTTTCTGGATTTTGATCTTGATCTTGATTTACTTCTGTCTTTGAATGACACTTTTCTGGATTCAGACCTTCCTCTTGCTAGCAAACCTTCACCATTTGATCTTGCAACTTGACCAGATTTCTTAAGCTTTTGCTTCGTATATTTGGCTACACTAATAACATCATCGACCTTGAGCTTGTCTTTTCTATAGTTCAAGGTTTCTCTCGAATGATCATACACTTCTGGTAACGACTTCAGAAGAAGGATTGCTTGAATTTCTTCTTCTATATCGATCTACAAATATCTAAGATCTCCTACTAACTTCAAGAAATCATCAACACTCTGATTAGTAGACTTTATCTCATCCATTTGGAAAGCATAAACTTCTAATTGTGAGTAAATCCTATCAAGGAGAGTAGTATGAAGAAACAACTTATCTAAAGTCTCAATTGTATTTGCTGCGGTTTGACAGTTCTCAATCTTTCTGAGAATTTTATCATCCACGACTAGGAAGATAGAATTCAAAACCTGTTCATCTTTGTCTAACCTCGCTTCTTCTTCCAGCTTCTTTTCCACTTCAGGTTTTTTCTCCTCTTCTTCTGTCAATTCTCTTGGAGTATGCGGCTTCAAGATATTCTTTAAACCTTGAACAATGAGACTAGCGATCAGTCTCTTTTTCCATAATCCATAATCGCTCGTTTCATCGAAGATTGCTATCTTCGATTTGGATTTGTTGTTTTTCATCTTGAGAGTCTGATTACCCCACCTTCAGCTTTGATTCTTGCGGAAAAGATGAATCTGGCACTTGATACCAATTTGTGAACTCTAAAGGACTTAAATCTAACTTAAATCAACGATCAATTTTCAAATGATTAAAAAAATTTGAAAAACAGAGAACACACATATTTAATGAGTTGGATTCCAAGGTGGAATGTACATCTCACCGGAGCTCAAATAAGCTCTAGATATCACAATCATCTTTTGGCTGTTTTTTGCTCAAACTCGAGCTACAAAAATGGTGAAACACTAAGAAAGAAAATGAACTCAAACCCAGCTCACTTCTCCCAACCGATTCTCAATGAATAAGTTTCTCTCACCAACCCAAACATAGAGAAGAAGAAGCTATTTTATAGTGAATCTAACCGATAACAACCTATAACTGACTTATTGCTTCAGCTTCTTATCCGATGAGCATGAATCTTTTACAGCCCTCTAGTTCTCGCTTTAAGACTGAAACCAAGATGATAGATGATAACCGGATCCGATAACCAAGATCAACATCCAAAATTAAAACAATGGGAACTTAACCAAGACACTCTGAATCCCTTGGAGTCTCTCATATACTTAGACAAATATCATATGATCTTGACTATATTTCAGCACAATCTATTACTCTTTCACATCTTATTGTTGAGATAATCAAGATTGCAATCTTACAATATGCTATATGATTCTTTTCTTTTACTTAATTTTTGAGAAAATCACCATTATAATTTAATTCTATAGTCTACTTTACCTCTCCTTTTATTTTTCATTGCTGTACATATATTTCTCTCTGAATTTTGAAACTTTTCAAATTTTTTTTATAAATGTTTAGATTATGATAATCATCCAATTAGTAATAATAAATTGGGATACAACCAAACAGACAAAAGGCACTGACTTAACCCTTTTTTCTCTCTCTGCGAGTCCTTCATCTTTGTTGATCTTCAATAAAGTCTCGCTGATTATGAGAATGGTCTCCGGTGGGTTCGATAACATCGACGCCGATCCCTCTTCATCACTTTTATACTTTTTTTGTTCATTTACATCAAGTCTTTGTTTTGTTTTGTAGAGAGAAGTTTTTGATCTGGGTCTCTTTCTTCATAGTAGATTTACCATGGATCATCGATTTCACCGTTGTGGTATAGCTTTGGGTGATTCATTGTTGGCTCAGTTAGCTCCATTGTGGGTTTTGTCACCGAAGTAGATATTTTGTTGTTGGAAGAGTTTTGTTTTTGGTGGGTTATCGGATGAGAATGGAATTATCTCGATCACTCGTGGTCATCTCTGCTGGTACTTTGAACTTTGGTTTTGGTCCGATCTACTTCCTTCATTCGTTTTAGTTTGGTTTTGTAGTGTTTAGCCGAGCCTTTCCTTAGGTTGCCTGGATTATTTTTGTAGTTTAGTTTAGGTACATAGTCTTCGATTTAAGCCCTTTTAGTTGTTATGATTCCTTAGATTTTCAGTAGATTTTCTGGGATCATCTTTGATGATGGTGGCTGGTTTAGTTCCTGGCATTGACTAATTTGTTTAGCAGTGATGGCCGGTTTTCTTTTGAGAACAAAAAACTATGCTTTTGTTTTGTCGGTTTTGGTGTGGAATTACTCGTTGTAGTAAGGATATACATGTTTACTCGAAGTTACACCGTAGTTATACAGTCATGGCTAGAAAATTGATGATTTTTTGTGACTTTTTTTAGAGAATTTATGGCTATATGCTAAATATTCGTGGTTTTTTACGGTTTTTTTAGCCACGCTTTTATTTCATGGTTATACAGTGGCTATATAAATTTCTCCCACTAATATAGTAGGTTTTGGTTTCTTGTACAGTTTCTCTTCAAAACTGTAGCTTTAGCTTTCATTTAGTCATCAACTCAAGGTGGGTACTGACACTACAAGAAAAAAGTGTGATTCCAGACAACATTCTAGACAGGAATAAATTTTGTCCCAAATCGTATTAAATTTGGGACAGTAAAGACACGGAAACAGACGGAATTCGGTTTGTCTAAAACCAAAAGGTAATTGTCTAGAATTTATAACGAAAATAAACCAATTAAGAAAAAAATTACAGTTGCCTATTAGAGTCTAGAAATTCCAAATTTTGATGGTAATAGAGTATTTTAAAAACATAAAATAATTCGAGACGAAAGTAGACAAATATATAGAAAATAAAATTTCTTTTCTCTCAAGTTCGAAGAGTGAATTTATAACATTTCATAACATCTAAGTTCGAACATTACAAGAGAGCTAATTTTAACATTTATCAACATTCCGCCGTCGTATTTCTCGCCGCAAAGACAATAACATCACCTGAGGGCGATCCGCGTAACGACGACCACACTACGTGAGATCGATTCCTCTTCTACTTTTTTATATCTTCGATCTGTTCTTTTTGTTTTGTAAATACATTAGTTAAACTTAAATTCGTAGTTTCCATGGTTCTAGTGCCTCAGATAGTCTCCACCGTTTTTTCCTTTTATTGAATGTGACAGATTCTTCCAAAAAATTTGAATCCCAAGTTCTTTTCCACACGAAGTATGATTTTGTTCACATAATTTTGGCCCCCACTAATATCATTGATATAATACAAGGATCAATGGACCTAGATATGTCGATATACTGAATTTATATGCGTATTCATCAGATTCTAGGTTTTTCAAGAGTTCTTAGGACACAGCCTCGAGATACTACTAATTTGGGTGAACCAGCGCCACATTCAACACCTAACTCAACTCCTCCTATGCAACACAGAATGGTAGTCCACACATCAAGTCTATGAACCAAAAAGTGATCACAAGGGTAAAGAAATGGCAGTTCACAACTCCGGCTCTAAATCTTTCATACGCAAAGAGCTTGAAATGGTAACATTCAATGTCAAAATTCCTAACTTTCATACTCTGTAAATGACTTTTTTTAACTTCTTTTACATTTACACAGGTCGAAAAAATAATGGAGTTCTCCCTGATTACCTTGATGTTCTAGAGGCCACATACACATAAGGAGAAAGGGAAGATTCAGGACCAAGTTGTTGCAGAAATTGTTGAGAATGTGAAGAAGATGCGTAGTCACCGCTTAACTCAACTATCTCAAGCTGACGCTTCAAACACGACAGGGACTACAATACAACACAACTATCTTGAGGTGAGCTACATATATGTTGTGATTGTTTTTCAATGTATTTTTTTAGGTTTAAGAATCTGTTGACATCCTACACTCTAATTAAAATTGACGAAATAATTATTATTGTTTCGGGAAACAATGACTCTTAGAAGCCAACACATTGGATTGGGAAGCCTTGTCTCAATAGCTAACTCAACAACTCTACCATCTTCAATCCCTCCAATCGTAGCAGTTGAGATCGACGGGATGAAGGAGACTATAACACAGTTTTTGGAAAGCTAACTGAAGCTTATTTCTCTTATGAAGCAGATGAACCCAACATTTAGTGCAGAAGCCACCCAAATGTAGACTTCTCTATCTGCCTCTTATGTCTTTTTGGTTGAACTAAACCCTACTCTAAACGTTGCATGGAAGTTTATGTCTAAATATGAAAACTGATTGTGGATATGAATAGTACAAATCCTTTAATGTCTTCATTGGTTATCTATTCTCATTTCATATTACACATGGTTACATATATATATATATATATATATTATTTACTAAATTGTAATAAATTTGATTATTTAAAAATTCCATATGCTATATATATTTGTTGGAATATGTCTAGATGTTGTCAATATTTTGAGTCGAAATAAGGTCATGTGAAACTGTCTAAAAAATATTAAGACATAAAAACTTGTTATAAACTTTACAGATATTCTAGTCAACTCATGCTCATTCTTCTAGAATAACTATCATCTAGTTCTGTATGGAATCGTTAAAAAAAACGGCCGTCTAGAATTCCAGATGAAATTCCATTTGTCTAGAGTTACAGACAAAATTTCGATTTGCAACAACCTGTACTATATAAAAAAACAAGAAAACTCTCAGGAATCCGTCCCGAATCACGAGTCTAGACGAATTGCAGATGATTATTGCTGTCTAAAGTTAGCTTTTTTCTAGTAGTGTGGGTTCAATTGTACATTAGATTAAAATTTCTTAGGTTGATGGTAATTTTCTTGTTGCCGCTATATTTTGCATAGTTTTCTATGCTATGATATAAAATTTCTTAGGTTGATGTTAATTTTCTATGCTATGATTATCTTGCATAGTTTTTACCAAAAAAATAATATGTATATATATATATATAAATTGATGATAAGTGTTCAATGTTTTTAGGCTGTATATATGTAACAAATAATATTTCTGGTTGATTATAAACAATATTTAACTCGGTATATATATATATATATATATAGTTCTATATATTAGTATGTATACTTAGAATTTGGATATAATATTTTCGGTAAGTCGCTGGAAACGGTGCAATAATAATATTTAACATTAATTTAATTATCTTCATTAATTACAAGTGATGATGTTGAAACAGATAATGTATTTTAGTGTAAGTAGGTAATTCTTTCTCTTTTCCGACAGATGAGAAAATAATATTCGTCTTTCATTTAGGGGTTTAGAGTTTTACTTGCTACGACTTTTAGGTTTTGTTCAATTTCAATTCGGTTTTGGTTTAATGTCTTAATGATACTAGACTTCATTCACTTCAAACTCACTTGAAAATTAAACTCTTTAAGGGTTTTCAAAGGTCTTTCTTTCTCTTTTTTGTCAAGGCTTTTTAAAGGTCTAAGAAAATCTTTTAATGGACTGTTTACTGGTTAGGACAGTGGTTACTACATTTATCAATGTGGGCTGCATAAAAGTTTCGATATATTTATGAAATGTACAAGTTCATATATTTATGTGAATGTCTTTAAAAATAGGGAGTTATATGAAACGCTGTTTTAATTAAGATTTGACAAGGAATCTACAGTTTAGGAGTTTTATAATAGAAAAGTTGCATCATTTAACCAAAAAAAAAATAAGAAGACAAAGTTGATTTTATTAAGATATACAGCTAATCACAGCTAAAAATGATATAAAAAAAATATAAAAGGACAAAACAAAAATCTGATTACCTTTTGTCTCTTCTGATGAAAACTCTCTAAAAGTTATAACTTTCCCTAATTGAGAAATAAATAAAAAAAATGGTAAAAGTGTAACGGTCGCAGAATCTTTAACAGTTACGACTGAACTGACTGACTCTTGTCAGTTGAAGACGTTCCACGTGTAGCGATCACAAGAAATGAACGTGAGTGATTTAGTAGAATCCATTGTAACGCCACGTGTAACTATTGTGATCTTCTTTTCCTTTTCTTTTTTTTGGGTAAGATTCTTTTCCTTTTCTTCGTCGCAATACTTTCCATGCTTTTCCATTTTACATATCAATTTACATGTGAACAATATATATATATATATATCACTTTACTTTTTAAATTTAAAATTAACATTATTTTAAATAACATTAGTTTTTGGGCAGAATAAACCAAAACAACTTTTTATTTGAGTAAAAGCAAATTATAATGTTAAAACTTGCAATTTAAAGTCAATTTATAGCTTTTGTGCGATTGTCTTGAGACTAAGTGATAACCTTATAATTTTATCTAAACAATTCGTATAATTTTCCCTAGAAAGATGTAACTAATTAATTCACATTTTCATAATGCTAATACTTCTTTGTTATGTTAATTCGGTATGACATGTTGAAGAATAGTTTAGTATTATAAAACTAGAAGTTATAATATTTTCTAATGAAATATAGTTCTCTTTTATAGATAGCACAAGTCATTTACATACTTTTTATAAGAATTATATGTTGATGCTTGTAATTATAAAGATCATTACTTTTTTCCAAAAAAGAAAATATAAAGATCATTACTACTAGTTCTTGTCAATTCATATATTGTATATATGTTTTTTCATTATATTTGTTCATGATTGGTGCATTTTTAATTTCAAAAGACATAAATAATGAATAAAATCAATATAACCCATATAACGACAGTAAATTAGATTTTTATCGATTCAACGCTTAGCAAATAAAAAACCGTATAACGACAAAATAAATGATTGATTAATTTGACGGGTTCATAGTTTTTAATTCAATAACTATAAACCGTGTAACAACAAAATAAATGATTAGTTCACTGATAAGTTCGTTTAAAAGAATAAACTGTTCGCTTTAGTTGACAATCTAACCTACGACGCACTGTCTTGAAAAATCGATATATAATTTTAAATAGTGAATGTAAGTACTTACATAAGATATTAAATTACTTATTCAATTTTTTTCGAGAAGAATATTTTGTTGTGCTTGATGTGTATTACTAATACTATGGTAAACTAGTAGAATTTTTATCAATAATAATTGGATTCTAGATAACAAATATTTTGATTTCTGCAACTTTTTTTTCCAATATATATAAAAAAAGTTATCGAAAAAAAGAAGAAGAGGAAACTTGAAACTTGGAACACGTGGCGTTATGAAGGATAAGGAACCTAAGACCTTCCGACGTTTTTGTGTTCATATAAATATATGCTTAAGGAATACTTTTCTTTCTTCTTTTCACAATTTCCTTCTCTCTCATGTGTACTCCCACTCTCCAGCTGTGAATCACTCTGTAAGTTTTCTCCTTTTATTCCTTTAGTTTTAGGTATTTTATTTCATGTTATTTGCATTTCAGCTCTACTCTAATGCGATTCTAAATAAAGCTTCATATACCTTTGTTGTTTTAGTGAAGAGAAGTATTTAGGGTTCTTTCTACATATTGAGTTTATGACATTTTAATTTTCTGAATTTCTTTCTTCACTGCCTTCAACTTTCTTCATACAAACTTCTTGCTTCATTGATTTTGCTATTGATTTTGCTTTTGATTTTGAGTTTGTTTATTCTATTTGAATCTATATATATATATATATATATATTTGTAACAATTTGTGAAGGGTTTTCATCGGAGGAGGTTTTTTTTTGGTTAACAAGGAGGGTTTTACCTCTACTGTTGCCATTTTTTTTAGAATCTATATACATATATATATATATATTTGATAAATAGAATCTATACTCTTGGTTATCATTTTTCAATAATATTGATTGGTTTGATATTTTATTTTTATATATTCAAAGATTTATAAGATCAGAGTTGTCATTTTGATGAATGTACTTTTTTGATTTTTAGATGTTTACAAGTTCTTAAGAATCGTACAATTATAAAAGAGTTATTTTGTAATCTATATGGAGTTGTCTAAAATTCTACATTTGTTTTTTAAAACAAGCTGCTTCTCTTATTTTAGAAACTTAAGCTAGTGAAAAGAATAAAGTGATAATTTTTTAAGAAAAAATGTTTTTCTTACGGAAAAATAAGTTTTTATATGGAAAAACTACATTTTTCTGAGGCTGGATTTACTTACATATATATATATATATATATATATTTATATGAGAGTGTGAATTTTATATACATATATGTATCCCTATATATATTAGCTTTTCCAGACACACAGATTATTATATTAAACAAATTAATTTAAAAACTAAACCATTAGTGATAAAAATATTAGGC
>OVBA01007671.1:0-14028 GCA_900406435.1 Lepidium aucheri | reverse complement strand
TAATGAAATCGCCAAATCCCCAATCTCGAGCCTCTCAATTTATGAACCCTAGTTTCTAATTTCGACCAAAATCCCCAATCTGTTTATGCAAACGACGCCGCTTTTTTAAAAAAAATCTCACCCAAAACGACGTCGTTTTGGCATCAGCAAAAGATTAAAACACATCAGCGTCCGCGTGTCATGATTATTAGCCTAATCGGATTGTTTTAACGGTTGACTAACAAGGCAAACGGTCAATCAAGGATTTTGCCGGAATTAAATAGTTTGTGTATGAAATAGGAACTTGTTGTCAAAGAACTTAGTTTCTGGCCAGACTCAAAAGTTCATGTATAAAAAGGCACTGCGCGTAAAGTTCGCTTAGGTTTTGGCCGTTTTCCCACTAGTGACAATAGGTTTTGTTACTAGTGTCCATATAAGTGAACTCAAAACTCATAACTAGGTCTTATTTGAAAAAATCCAAATCCAATAGGAAAAATCTTGGATTTCCGACAAGCTCAAATATCTTATAAATTAAGAGGATATGAAATCTCGACCTGAAAATCTAGAACTAGATTATGAGACACAAAGTTTTCCCAAAAAAAAAACAAAAAAACAAGATTATAAAACACAATTGTCGATTCAAAATCTTGTTTGGAAAGAAAACATATCCTCGAATATTAATGTACTTACAATACTAAAAGAAGTGAAGTGACTACCACTGAGAATGCAAATCTTCGGGTAGGATTCCGATAGGATGTTTTCGAATCCAAAAATTTTATACCTATATAGGATATTTCGGTTTAGTTGAATTTCGGATCAATTTCATTAGAGTTCATAATAGATCCAAATATTATGCTCAGACCTAAAAATAACAAAATTAAAATGGCATAAAATTTAAGAAGCACTCAAACTAACAACAACAAAAACAATTGAATAGAATCGAGAATAGATTAGTTCCACAACAATTCAATCTGTTTCTAATCGCAAATTCTGATTATTGTTAGTTTCCGCATTAACAATAGTCTACATCCATTTCTATATCTATGTATTCAAAGTTCCAATGAAGACTTGAGTGACCAGAGTAGAATGCATGAAAGTGAGTATGTAATGGTTTGTACCTCCGGCAGCTTTAGATGGGGCAAGAGTAGGACCAATTGTGAGCTGCTAAAAGTGTGAAAGTGCAGAAGAAGAAATGGATTTGGGACCCATTTACACGTGATCTTTTCTTCTTTTTTCTGTTATTTCTCTTTCAATTCTCTTTTTTCATGCATTTGGTTTCTCTTCATATTTCATCAAACCAATCAACTGATTGATATCTCTCCACCAAAATAAAAATCAACCGATTGAGACTATCTCCAATGGTTGCCTCCATTTTTTTTTCAAAAATGAAATTCTTTATAAACGAAATAGTAGTTTCCTCCAATGCTTTGCTTCATTTTTTACTTCAAATAAATATTTTAATAATATTTTGATATAATATTTTATTAACAATTTCTAAAATACCCTTATACTTTTCAAATATATATATATATATATTTAACCCACATATATTAATTTTAAGTATATACTCAATAATAACATTAGTAAAATTATAAAATTTTATTACATGTCACATAAATAGAAAAACAAATGACAAATATAAAATGTACACACAATAATTAAGTATTTTTAATTTATATTTTACAATTTATTTGCTGAATATGTTTTGGTATTTTGTATTATAATATATGTTAATATTGCATTTTATATTTTAAGTTATATTCTTAAACAAAAATTCATAAAAGAATTTGTTTCTGACATTATTTCAATTTTTTTCTTTCTTATCATACCCAAAATTTTTAGTTACATATAAAATGATAAAACAATAAAGATTAAGTGATTATTTTGCAAAAAAAGTCTTATTGAAAAAATGAAGATCCTTCAAATTTGAAGAAAAAAATAGAGATCTTCAAATTTGAAGAGAGATTTAAAGCATCATTAGAATGAATTTTTCTTCAAATATAGAGTTTGAAGAGCAATTTGAAGCACCATTAGAAATGCTCTGATATCATTGAAACTATGTGTGTTGTTGAATTTAAGATTTTTGTTTTATCAATGTTTTTAGACATTGATTTGGAATTGTAAAATAAACTGGTCCCTCGACAAAGAATCTTCACAATTTTGCCAATTCCAAAAGTTTAAAACTTAACGGTCACAAATATAAATATGTTAAAATAAATAATTAAATAAAAGTAGCCTCGTTTTTCCCGCTATCCTTTGTCAGTTCTTTTTTTCTATTTTCATTTTAGTTAAAAAGTAGAAAATAAATTTTCTTAAAAACATATTCCATTATGATCAGTAATTACTAATTTTAATAATTACACCTAATAGGAGAAACATAAGTGGATTTGTGGTACCATTATCTTTATAATCTTTAGGCATTAAACTCGAATTAATATTTTTTTTATTATCAACGGCAAAATATATATTTATAATGAAAACCATGTGAGTACATCGATTAACCATGAGCTGTTTCTCTAGTACTGCGGATAAGAGCATCAACTTTATAATTAAGAAGACAGAGAATAATAAAGAGGATGAAACATAAAAATAATGAACTTAACCGTAAGAATTTTTCCTGGTAAGGGAGAAAAACCGGCCACTCCTCTGGGCGGTTCAGAATCTGCAACACCGTTTCACAATTCGTCGAAATTTCCACCTCTAATACTTGAAGTGTCAGAAGAGATTCCGTTGCCCATATAACAGTTTCAATCTTCGAGGGAAGAGCAGAAAGACTCCGATCGACACAACAAGCACCCATTAAAAATTACTATTTAAACTCTTGAAATATAATTTTAAAGAAATTTTCTTTCTCTAAACATATATTTCATTAATATTAGTAATTACTATCATTTTTTTTATAATTAATATGGCTATGCATCAAATAAGCAAGTCTGAAAATAAACAAAATTAAATTCGAATTAGTCTTTAATATTGAAATATAAGTTGTTTTACAAAACAAGATAAAAAGTAAACTAAAAGTTAAATTAAACTAATTTTTTATTAAAAAAATTATTTTTTTTCCCATTTTTAATTANTTTTTAATTAAAAAAAAAAAAAAAAAAATTCTTAATAGTGCAGCAAAACAACTTATAAAAAGAAACCGAAGAGTATTAAATATAGATGTTTTTAAAAAAGAAACGTTGTAGATAAAATAGGAGCAGAAGAAAACGGAGTAGTTTTTGTTTTTTTTTTTCTTCACCAAAAGTTTTCTCCTTTATTTCCTTTTCCTTCTCTTTCTCTCTTTCGCCGTTTCTACGATTCTGAAATTCTTAATCCTTTTGATCTTCATTTCAGAATCGTAGCAATGCCATTCCCTCTTCATTTCTAATTCCTCTTTGTTTTTGCCTCCGGCTTATGGCCAACTCGCCACCACCTTCATTGCGAAATCCTCCGAAGTTGGTGGATTGTTGGTCATTTCGGTTTAGGGTTCTAAGTCCCACATAAATTAAAGACCTTTGGATTAATCGAGCCAAAGGGTTAATCGAACGACATTGGATTTGAAAATTTTTTGTGGGTAAAGAATGGGAAAAGCTTGGTTTATTGTAGATAAAGGAAGAAGATGTTTAAGGACATTGTTTTTCATGGTTGCTATGTTGGTTTCTCTGTTAGTTTCGTCTTTGCCTGTTCTTGTAGCTGTTGGTGATGTGTTGGTTCCAACCTTTTTGCTTTCGAGCTTTACCTGTTTGACATGCTATGGCTTCAAAGAGCATCTTAGTCGATACGGGTTCAAGAGCTCTTTGACTGATATTCCTCTTGTCTCCCTTGTCAGATCTTTCCTTCTCATTTGTAAGCAGCATTCTTCTCCTTTCTCATCTGAGTTTTTCTCGAACTTAGTTACTTATTGATTGTTGTATTCATTGAATAGGTGTTTACTCTTTCTCGGATGCTTCTGCACTCTCGCATGGTCCTTATCTTGGAACTGTATCGCTGTGTTCTCTTCTTTCAATCATTCTTCTTTCAGTAAAAGCTTGTGTTTTTACTGCAAATTCTCAACTCAATGTTGAAGCCTCGTTTTCTCCGTCAAGGCAACGACTCCATTTGAAGAAGTCTTGGGGAATGCCAGTTCTGTTCCTTTCATCTGTGGTTTTTGCTCTTGGTCATATGGTCATTGCTTATAGAACTAGTTGCCGAGCTAGGAGAAAAATCTTGTATCACAGGGTGGATCCTGAAGCTGTGAGTTTGTGATTAATAATAAGCTTTTCTTTTTTCTTTTCAAAGCTTTGCCTCTGGTTTAACTGAAGATTCATATATTATTGACTGTGTTGCAGGTTCTTTCGTGCAAAAGTGTCTTTTCTGGTTACCAGAAAGTCCCACGTTCTCCCGTTCCTTCGGTAGGAAAGGTCTCCAAGATTGATGGCGAGGCAAGACGTAAGCTGCCTCTTTCAGCATCTTACGATGAAGGAGAGCTCCCAGTGAGATTGCTTGCTGATCTTGACAGCTTATTTATTACAATCAGAGGGCTCTCTGTGCATTACAAGATTTGCACACCTGGTTCTCCTCGGCACTCTATATCATCAACTCTTGCTCCAGAAGCCAATTCTACACTTAATATGCCAGATGCAATGGCGGGAAGGTTGAAGCTTGACAGGAAATTATTGAGCATGGTCACGAGAAACAAGCTCCATCATCCCCACAATAGAAGCTACGGCAGTCTGTTCAACAATTCTTCTTCATTACACGACCCCCTCCTAGATGGCTCTCCTACTTCTCTTCTTTCCAAAAGTATTCAGGAAGAAGCTTGTATAGAGGACGAAGCGAATGTGCCCAATTTTGGTACAGCGCAGCAGCAAGATGTGGATGGGAGTGGTCAATTCGGTGTAGTGTTGGTTCATGGATTTGGTGGAGGGGTGTTTTCTTGGAGACATGTGATGGGTTCCCTCTCTCATCAGCTTGGCTGTGCTGTCACTGCATTTGATAGGCCTGGTTGGGGATTAACCGCCCGGCCTCATAGAAAGGATTTGGAAGACAGAGAGATGCCAAACCCTTACACTCTGGAAAATCAGGTAAACTTCTGTTCAATTCCGGACTATAGCAACTCACGGAAGCTTTGTCTTTCCAGTTAAAACTCAATGACCTATGATGTTTTGCAGGTAGATATGCTTCTTGCTTTTTGCCAAGAAATGGGATTTGGTTCTGTAGTCTTGGTTGGCCATGATGATGGAGGTTTGCTTGCTCTCAAGGCTGCACAAAGATTGCTAGAATCAAAAGATTCCATCAAAGTTAAAGGAGTGGTTTTGCTTAATGTAAGCTTGACGAGGGAAGTTGTTCCAGCTTTCGCAAGAATACTTCTTCACACATCACTAGGAAAGAAACACCTTGTTCGTCCACTTTTGCGCACTGAAATAGCTCAGGTGGTGAATCGCCAAGCTTGGTATGATCCTGCCAAGATGACAACAGATGTCTTAAAGTTATACAAGGCACCACTTCATGTGGAAGGCTGGGACGAGGCACTTCATGAGATAGGTAGACTCTCGTCCGAAATGGTACTTCCGACTCAAAGTGCATTGTTACTCCTCAAGGAAGTGGAAAACCTGCCAGTATTAGTCGTTGCTGGAGCAGAAGACGCACTTGTTCCTCTCAAGTCCTCCCAAGTGATGGCTTCGAAACTCGTAAACTCTGTAAGGTCTCTCTCTATATATCTAATCCAACATATAACTCTCTTGTCTCTGCAACTAACATTATACATGTCAACAAACAGAGGCTAGTAGCAATCTCAGGATGCGGGCATCTGCCACATGAGGAGTGTCCCAAGGCGCTTCTTGCAGCCATGTCTCCATTCATTAGTAGACTTGTACTTAGTGAGTGAATGACTTAAGTGATCACTTCTTGTTGTCTTCTTAGCTCACAATCGACTTGTGTTGTGTTTTTGTCTGCCCCAAAAGGAAAGAAGTTGGGGTGATTATTGAGGTTTTAGTAATCCAATGTTGGCCATAAGCAGAGTTATTGTAGCCTTCTCTGTTTTCTCTCATTCGAGTTTGTTAGGTTTGGTGTATTCGATTTATTTTCCAATTGAAAGAAAAGTGGCTGAGCCGCTGAATCTTTGTAAATTTATCTGTTTGGAATACACGCAGCTTGAATGTCATTCTATCACTATTACTGCTCAACCAAAACTAAAACAGCCAGTACAGTCATTCTAAAGGTCATGAGGCGCTTTAAGTTCTCTGAAGTGGATAGATCATAAGATTCCAACAGAAAGAAAAAAACAACTAAGCAGACTCTAATACCAAACCTTTGGATGAAGCAAAGAAGAAAGATGTAGGAAAAGAGATTACTCTCAATCCAGAATATCAGAGATAGCTGTCTTCTTAAATGGATCAGCTTGGGCCAACTGTGCAGTCATAGATTTGTTTGGAAAGATGTTATCTGCCTTCATTCTATCTCGCATTCCATATGCAGGGGCTTTAGCGTTTATGTAAGCCTGCATGAGGGCTTGGAACTGCCTAAGCCGAGATGTATACCCAGCTTCCCTCATTTTTTGGAATATCTTCTCTGTGTTATGAATATCACCTCGTTTTGAGTACTCATCCATGATATACATGAAGGAATTCATCATTAGTCTTGTATGGCTCTGTTTTGATGCCTTGTTCAGCAAAGAATCAGCCTTCTCTAATTCTCCAGCCTCCACGTAGAGTTTAATAAGTGCATCCCATGTAGTTGCCTCAATCCTGCAACCGCTCTCTGCCATTCGTTTAACCAGATCCTTACCCTTTGAGAGCATCTTGTGATCTACGTAAACCCTCAAGAGAACGGAGTAAGTATTAGAAGAAGCTCTTCTATCCACCTTCAGACTCTTTTCAAAAATCTCCTCTGCTTCTTTTACCTTATTGAGCTTTCCAAAAGCGTAGATTGCAGCAAGAGATTCCTCAAAACGAGGCTTTGATTCACAGATTTTCCATATTCTCATCACTTCATCGTCTCTCCCAAGAGAGGCATAGATGGAGAGCAAATCTTTGAATGCTCGGCGATTTGATTCCAAACTTTCACCTTCTATCTCTTTCAAGACTTTCTCAGCTTTCTCTTTAAGCCCAGCTCCTGAATAGTATCTAGCAGTGATGGCTTGTATGTGAAAGTCTGGTTCAACACCTTCTTCTTTCATTGTCTCCACAATTTGCTCCATCCCATTAATGTCATTTGTTGCTCCTTTCACATCAATCAGGATTTTGTATGTGAAAAGACCAGGCTTGACATTTTCTTTCTCCATGAGCAATAGCACATCAGCAATCTTCTTCTTGTCGACTCTCTTGTAAAGGATAAGCATCTGATCGCAAGTAAACCTAGTCAGAGGGAATCCCAAGTCCTTCATTCTGTTGAACACTAGTTCAGATTTCTTCACATTGGTAGCAGCCACACAATTCGCCAATAGAGTACGGTAAAGCACTTCCCCTTTGAATGATTTAGGGATCTTCTCCAAATAAGCTTCTCCTTTTTCTAAACCACGTAACTTAAATATCAAATCTAAACGAGAGGCGTAATCTCTCTCAGTCATTTCAATTTTCTTATTAGCTTCCACCCATTCTGACATCTACACAACCAGAAAAGGGAATGAACACAAAGCACTTTAACTAATTCAAACAAAATTTAAATCACAAGGAAGCCTTTTCAAGAGAATAACCTGTAATGCTCTTCCATACATCCGACGTTTGCGAAGCTGAAGCATTGCCTTAGCAACCTCAACTCGATCAATCTCATTTCCTTCTTCCACCCATTTATCAAGTGCATTACCTACATGGATACCTGATGCAGAGACAATGGTCTTAAATAGCTCAGATGGTTTCTTTTCTAAGGTTTTTTTACTATCCTCCGTTTCAATGAAGTCATATTCTAGTTCCTCTTCCACTTCTTCACTCTCATCTTCATCAGCGGAGAGCTTTCCTGCAGACATTACCTCATCATCCTCACTACTTGACTCTTGTCCTGAATGTGAACTTTCTAGTTCTGAGAAACCATCTTCGAGATCTTCATCACTTTTAGTACCAGCGTTAGAGGAAAGTGCACGTTTACTCAAAGAGAACATTTCATAAAATCTTGGAACAACTTCACATTTCTCACACACACACAAATTGGTTTCAATAGTGAAGAAGCTTCTTTCTCCAAATTTCATATCTTTTGAATACACAACAGCAGTAGAAGCTCCCAGTCGGAGTCTCTGCGTCCTGAAAATTTTACAAAAGTTGCTTGGTTACAAATCAAATCAAATTCCCTACCATTGAAGAAACATTGCAACATCTCTTAACGTTTTTTTAGAACAAAGATAACTAAATCAGAGATCCTAACCTCCTCAAAACCTTGGAAAGAGCAAACATGCTTCCACAGTACAAAATCACCTGCTCTTTGAAGAAGAAGAAAAAAAAAACACCTTTGAGGTTAAAAATAGTTTATTTACAACAAAAATCAATATTTCATACTCAAAAGAGAGAAAAGGATCAGACCCAGAAAGGAAGAAGATCAAATCAGTCTATGCAGAATCGAGAGGAGAGCTCGATAGAAATGTTTTTGAGGGGTTTATGAGTATAAACAACTCAAAGGCAAAAAAAAAGGTTTTAGGGCTTTACGTTTAGTTTGTATTGACTATTTTGTCCTTCAATAAGTGTTTGCATCATAGTAAGCCAAAACCAAACCAATAGTAGTATACCTGAAGTATGGGCTTCTGTTACAACATAAAGGCCTAAATTTTTCATGTCGGACTGATTTCTAGGCAAACTTTTTGTGTTTAGAAATTCAAATTTCATATAGAAATTTGGTAATTTTGAGTGTATGAAATTCAAATGTTATGGCTAAAAGTGTTTTGGATAGTATGAAATTCTTGAAAAGGTGAAAGTAGCATATAACCTAGCCCTGGAAATAAATTTTGATTCGAATTTTCCGACTCGATCCGAACCAAATTTGGGGTAATTCGAGTCGGGTAGTTCAGGTATTGGATAGTGTTTTATTTTACAATTCGGGTAGTGATTCGGGTCAAGTAGTTCGGGTCAGGTCAACCAATTTTTTTAGTTTTTTTTTGGATTTTTTTGGATTTTTTAGTATTTTCTTCGGATTTTTAAGTGATTCAGGTCTGTTTGGGTTGAATTTTTTTAGATTTTCTAAATTTCTTTTTCTTTTTTTTTGGATTTTTCAGGTTAATTCGGAACCATTGGATACTATCCGAATTACTCGATACCGCTCCGATTTGACCTGACTCGAATCACCCATTTCGATTAGTTCGGAACAAAGGAAGAATGCTAGAGCCAAATCTGAATCGCAACATGCATTTCTTTTCGCAAGATGCCCACACCTGATGACCCTTGAACCTCCTTTTACGAACCTCCTTGCTATAAAGCAAAGCATACCTCCACCAACCATGAGAGGAATGGGAAACTTGTCACGAAGCAAAACAAGCGATAAAGCTCCTGGAGGGAAGCAAAACAACCAGACTGATATTGATGAACATGTCTTCAAAGTCAGAATCCCTGATTTTTACACCTCGGACCTGGTCAAGAACTATGCACTTACCTTGATTGGCAGAGTCACAAACCTGCAATACCAGAGGGTTAGATCTCTTATCCCCTTCTTCACAGAACATTGGCAACCTCAAAGCAGAGTTATCGACTCTGACCTCGAACAAGGATTATACAAGTTCTAGTTCGACTCCGAAGATGATCTGAATTCTGTTCATTGAAACAGACTATACCACTTTGCCTAAGTGGATGATGATCCTCCCAAAATGGAAACATTCCGCTGCTCTGAACTTCCCGTCACAAATTTTTGATTACTTGTAGTAGATTATAAATTTTGCATATTTTCATGTCTATAGATTTCACATGTTTAAAAATAACTCATTTTTCTACAAATTTGTGAGTTATAGCCTTCTAAAAATAATATTTCACATCAATTTTGATTACTTGGAAGAGATTATAGATTTTTCATGTTTTTACTAAATAACACATTTTCTTGCAAATTCGTGGGTTATAACCTTCTAATATTAATAGTTTATGTCATTTTTGATATTTTTATGATTTTATAGATTTCACATGTTTTGGAAAAATAACTCATTTTCTACAAATCTTTGAGTTATATAGCCTTCTAAAAATAACATTTCAAATCATTTTTGATTACTTGTAAGAGATTATAGATTTTGCATATTTTTACTAAATAACTCATTTTTTTTTGCAAATTTGTGGGTTATAATATTTGTAAAAATAATATTTCATGTCATTTTTGATATTTTTATGATTTTATAGATCTCACATGTTTTGGAAAAATAACTCATTTTTGTACAAATTTGTGAGTTATAGCCTTCTAAAAATAATATTTCACATCATTTTTGATTACTTGTAGGAGATTATAGATTTTGCATGTTTTTACTAAATAACTCATTTTCTTGCAAATTCGTGGGTTATAACCTTCTAAAAATAATATTTCATGTCATTTTTGATATTTTTATGATTTTATAGATTTCACATGTTTTGGAAAAATAACTCATTTTTCTACAAATTTGTGAGTTATAGCCTTCTAAAAATAATATTTCACATCAATTTTGATTACTTGGAAGAGATTATAGATTTTTCATGTTTTTACTAAATAACACATTTTCTTGCAAATTCGTGGGTTATAACCTTCTAATATTAATAGTTTATGTCATTTTTGATATTTTTATGATTTTATAGATTTCACATGTTTTGGAAAAATAACTCATTTTCTACAAATCTTTGAGTTATATAGCCTTCTAAAAATAACATTTCAAATCATTTTTGATTACTTGTAAGAGATTATAGATTTTGCATATTTTTACTAAATAACTCATTTTTTTTTGCAAATTTGTGGGTTATAATATTTGTAAAAATAATATTTCATGTCATTTTTGATATTTTTATGATTTTATAGATTTCACATGTTTTGGAAAAATAACTCATTTTTCTACAAATTTGTGAGTTATAGCCTTCTAAAAATAATATTTCACATCATTTTTGATTACTTGTAAGAAATTATAGATTTTGCCTGTTTTTACTAAATAACTCATTTTCTTGCAAATTCGTGGGTTATAACCTTCTAAAAATAAGATTTTATGTCATTTTTGATATTTTTATGATTTTATAGATTTCACATTGTTTGGAAAATAACTAATTTTTATACAAATTTGTGAGTTATAGCCTTCTAAAAATAATATTTCACATCATTTTTGATTACTTTTCAGAGATTATAGATTTTGCATGTTTTTACTAAATAATCATTTTTTTTTGCAAATTCGTGGGATATAACATTCTAAAAATAATATTTCATGTCATTTTTTATAGATTTCACATGTTTTAGAAAAACAACTCATTTTAATCTTCTACATATTCGTGAGTTAGAATATTCTAAAAATAACATTTCACATCGTTTTTAATTAACTGTACAAGATTATAGATTTTGCATGTTTTTACTAAATAACTCATTTTTTCTGCAATTCGTGGGTTATAACCTTCTAAAAATAATAATTCATGTCATTTTTTATATTTTATAGATTTCATTTGTTTTGGATAAATAACTCATTTTCTACAAATTTGTGAGTTTTTGCCTTCTAAAATTAACATTTAACATTATTTTTGAGTACTTGTAGGATTTTATCAATTTTGCATGTTTTTACTAAATAACTCGTTTTCTTGCAAATTCATTGGCTCTAACCTTCTTAAAATAATAATTCATGTCATTTTATATAATTTATGATTTTATAGATTTCTCATGTTTTAGAAAAATAACTCATTTTCTACAAATTTGTGAGTTATAGCCTGCTGAAAATAACATTTCATATCATTTTTGATTAGTTGTAGGAGATTATACATTTTGCATGCTTTTACAAAATAACTCATTTTCATGCAAATTTGTGGGTTATAACCTTCTAAAAATATTATTTTATGTAATTTTTAATATTTTTATGATTTTATAGATTTCAAATGTTTTGGAAAAATTACTCATTTTTGTAAAAATTTGTGAGTTATAGCCTTCTAAAAATAGTATTTCACATCAATTTTGATTACTTGTGGGAGATTATAGATTTTGCATGTTTTTACAAAAATAACTCATTTTGTTGCAAATTCGTAGGTTATAACGTTCTAAAAATAATATTTCATGTCATTTTTGATATTTTTATGATTTTATAGATTTTACATGTTTTGGAAAAATAACTTATTTTTCTACAATTGCGAGTTATAGCCATTTAAAAATAACATTTCACATCATTTTTGATTACTTGTAGAAGATTATGGATTTTGAACGTTTTTATTAAATAACTCATTTTCTTGCAATTCGTGGGTTATAACCTTCGGAAAATATTATTTCTTGTCATTTTGATATTTTTATAATTTTATAGATTTCACATGTATTGGAAAATTAACTCGTTTTTTCTACAAATTCGTGAGTTATGGCCTTCTAAAAATAACGTATCATATAATTTTTGATTACTTGTAGGAGATTATAGATTTTGCATGTTTTTACAAAATAAGTCATTTCATGCAAATTTGTGGGTTATAACCTTCTAAAAATATTATTTCATGTCATTTTTGATATTTTTATTATTTTATAGATTTCACATGTTTTGGAAAAATTACTCATTTTTGTACAAATTTGTGATTTATAGCCTTCTAAAAATAATATTTCATATCATTTTTGATAACTTGTAGGAGATTATAGATTTTGCATGTTTTTACTAAATAACTCATTTTCTTGCAAATTTGTAGGTTATAACCTTCTAAAAATAATATTTCATGTCATTTTTTATATTCTTATGATTTTATAGATTTCACATGTTTTGGAAAAATTACTCATTTTTCTACAAATTTGTGAGTTATAGCTTTCTAAAAATAACATTTCACATCATTTTTGATTACTTGTAGGATTTGCATCTTTTTAATAAAGAACTCAATTTCTTGCAAATTAGTGGGTTATAACCTTCTAAAAATATTATTTCATGTCATTTTGATATTTTTATGATTTTATACATTTCACATGTTTTGGACAAATAACTCATTTTCTACAAATTTGTGAGTTACAGCCTTCTAAAATTAACATTTAATATCATTTTTGATTACTTGTAGGATTTTTTATAGATTTTGCATGTTTTTATTAAATAACTCATTTTCTTACAAATTTATGGGCTCTAACGTTTTAAAAATAATAATTCATGTCATTTTTTATATTTTTATGATTTTATAGATTTCACATGGTTTAGAAAAATAACTCATTTTCTACAAATTTGTGAGTTATAGCCTGCTGAAAATAACATTTCATATTATTTTTGATTACTTGTAGGAGATTATAGATTTTGCATGTTTTTACAAAATAACTCATATTCATGCAAATTTGTTTGTTATAACCTTCTAAAAATATTACTTCATGTCATTTTTGATATTTTTATGATTTTATAGATTTCACATGTTTTGGAAAATTTACTCATTTTTCTACAAATTTGTGAGTTATAGTCTTCTAAAAATAACATTTCACATCATTTTTGATAACTTCTAGGAGATTATAGATTTTGAATGTTTTTACTAAATAAATCATTTTCTTGCAAATTAGTAGGTTATACCTTCTAAAAATAATATTTCATGTCTTTTTTGATATTTTTATGATTTTATAGATTTCACATGTTTTGAAAAAATTACTCATTTTTATACAAAGTTGTGAGTTATAGCCTTCTAAAAATAACATTTCATATCATTTTTAATTACTTGTAGGAAATTATATTTTTTCATGTTCTTACTAAATAACTCATTTTCTTGCAATTCGTGGGTTATAACCTTTTAAAAATAATATTTCGTATCATTTTTGATATTTTTATGATTTTATAGATTACACATGTTTTGGAAAAATTACTCATTTTCTACTGATTTGTGAGTTTTGCCTTCTAAAAATAACATTTCATATTATTTTTGATTACTTGTAGGAGATTATAGATTTTGCATGTTTTTACAAAATAACTCATTTTGTTGCAAATTCGTAGGTTAATCCCTACGGAAATATCGAGTTTTTGATATATTTTTTATATAATGAAAT
>OVBA01007670.1:0-14028 GCA_900406435.1 Lepidium aucheri | reverse complement strand
AATTCACAGTGATATAAATCCCGCCCGAAGGGCGGGTCACCAACTAGTAATATATAAAGTTCATGAATTACTCTATTCATTGCCAATTAATTTAAACTATAAACATATGTTTCACAATATCCATGTATGCACAACATTCGCAATGATATTTGGCAAAAAAAAATTTATGTCATAAAAAGGTTGGTTAAAGTTTGATAGAATATAGAAAACTATAAAAATGGTTAAGCGACAGTAATGTGTAAATATTCATTTCAATTACCTATGAATTATATAAAAGTCATACAACCACAAATTCAATCACAAAAGTTATCTATAAATTTGTCAAATCTTCTTTCTTTGTTGGAATTAAATTGAACAAAAAAGGTATCCAATTTAATAGCTGCATAATAACATATTGAAATGTATGACAATGAGATATTCATTGTGTATACTTTCGGTTGTCCAAAATTCATTCCAACACGATTTACAACTTTTTTGGTATTTAATGTAATAATGTGATATCATTCACATGTTAACTATTAACTACCTGGTCCATCACGAACAAAATTAGGTACACTTTTTTTTGAGGAAATGTAAAAATGATATAAAATCTTATAAACCGTTTTGATAATGATTGTTTTCTTAGAGGATTATTAAACGATCAAAAACAAATTTAACAACTAGAACAATTCCACATATTAAATTATAATATATGCTCAAAAACTATTGTTTTTGAAAGATAATAGTAAAGAGAAATGTGTATTGTTCTTAGAGATAATTATCCAAATGTCCCCTTTATGTTTTAAATCACTAAAAATAAGTTATTTTATTTATCTTGCGGAAAATACCCCTTTTATGTTTTAAATTATCAAAATTGCTCTTTTTCGAAATTGTAAATTTATGTCTACGATGTACATGATCACTCACAGTGTACATATTCAGTAGTATATGTCCACAATGTATACATTCAGTAGTATGGGGGAATCTTTAGAATTACCACTGCTTATCTTTCAATTCGCCTCTGACCATCAAATGAAATGTGAATAACTCGTCCTCCTCTCTTTGAAACAAGGGCAACCTATTCACTTCTTTGGTTGGATTTCTATTGAATCGAGAAATAGGTTTGAACGAAAGAATCGGTTAAATTTTTCATATAATCTCCTCTTCTTGCTAAACTATTAAAAACACTGTAGACAAGTATGCGAGACATATATACTGAATATGTTTATATTCGGTATATATGTCTACCGTAGAATAGTATGCGGAACATATACTACTCGATATGTACACTATGGACAATCGTGTACATCATGGATAGAATTTACAATTAGAAAAAGAGGCAGTTTTGCTAATCTAAAACATAAAAATGGCATTTTCTGCAAAGTCAAAAATGTGGACATTTTTGGTGATTTAAAACATTAAGGGGATATTTTAGATGATATTCCCTTCTTCTTATAGTCCGGTAATAAATGATCCAACTAATGATTTTTACATGAAGAGTAGTTTTAGAATGAGCTTTGGGGTATGGATCGAGTCTTGTCGGATAAAAAATACATTTTTTCTATGAATCCAAAACATTTTTTCTAATTGGACAGAAAAAAAAGTTAGAAGACTTTGTTTCACATCTCTAGCGACATGATTTTATATTGAATAAGTACGCCAACATTATTAAAATATCTCATACACAACTAAGATTAGTTAGGTGAATATTAATGAGGAGAAGAACAATTAGGAGTATAGTAAAGAGATGTGCAAATTTAAGAGAATAATATTAGTATGGCATAACTCAAGTCCAAAAGCTAGCTCAAAAGAGAATAATTGTCACGTTCTTACATATTGTCCAAAAATCACAAACCTTTTCAATATGAAATATTCTAACATCTCTTCTTCACGCTTAGAGTTGGACATATGAAGCATGAAGTTTGTAAGTTTAATTATCACATGTAAACTACCGATCATGAAGAAGAATTAAATCGCAACAACTTTTAAATAAAATTTGTACATGATTCAATCTACATTTGTTTCATAAGGTTGATATATCTTGTCAAGCTTCCTCAATTGAAGTGTTGCTGATTGTTTTGCTCACTAACGGACAAGAAATATCTTTTATTAGAAGGCTTTGAAGAAACCCAATCATCTGTGCAAGTAAAGAAACACTTAGTCATTATTACAAATATAATAAAAATCAACATATATTTGTAATAATTAATACATTCACAATAGTAAATAATACCAAGGAGAAGGCGATGCATAGAAGACTGAATCCAGAGAAATAGAATGGAAAAATGTCATTTTAACATTGGAAGTTGCGAAAATGTTTAATTAAACATTGAACTTTGGATGTGGTTGATTAAACCTTCAATATTTTGTTGACTTTTGAAAAAACTATCAACTTTGCGTTGACTCGGCTAATTAAACCTTTCACGAACTTCAAATTAAAATTGATTCCGAAAACGAAAGCCAAAATGGTTTTTGAAAGTTCGATTATCTTTTTATCTTTGTTTTAAAGAATCCTTAAGATTGATTTGCTTTTTTCTTTCAAGTATGAGCTCAAATTCGTCAGTTTAGAGTATCGAAGAAAATATTATAAATCGACAAATTTGACCTTATTTATGAAGAAAGGAGCAAATCAAGCTTAAGAGTTCTTCAAAATGAAGATACGAAGATAATCAAACTTTCAAAAACTATTTTGGCTTTCGACTTTGGAGTCAATTTTGATTTGAGGTTCGCGAAAGGTTTAATTGGCCGAGTCAACGCAAAATTTAAGGTTTTTTCAAAAGTCAACAAAAAATTGAAGGTTTAATCAACCACATCCAAAATTCAATGTTTAATTAACTATTTTTACAACATTCAATGTTAAAATGACATTTTTCTGGAAATAGAATGGTGCATTTTCAGAAAGAAACAATGCTCCATATCAAAACCTAATATTAATAATTTTTGGTTTTTCGATATAATTTAGTTAATATTATAAAATTTAGTATTCAATGGTACGTTTAGAGTATATGTTCATGTACCTGTCAATGGACTATATACAAATAGTCACAATTTATCTAGCAAGAATCATATAGTAAGGATTTGAATAAATTTTAATTTGAACTAAAACAAAAAGATGATTCTCTACATATTGATCTTGTTAAACAAATTAGACTACATTATTCTTAAAGCATATACCACTCAATCATTACATTTTGTGATTTTAAAAACCAGTCAGCCAATAATAGATATTTATTAGTTAAATAATCAAACAAATTTTCAAGACGTAAATATCACACTCTTTGTTGTATCTTCTCTTTAAAAACTACTTTGAACACGTTAAATTTATGATTAAACGATATCAAGCTTATTCTGTAGGTGGCATTTAGTCTAGTGGTGGGTGATAAGTCCATTAAAGACAGACGCACATGTACGAGGGATCGAATCCCATCACCTATAAGATTTATGTAGAAATTTGGCTAATAGACCGACCTTTGTGGTCCATATTGATATTGTTGTTGACAAAAAAAACTTATTCTTGAAAATAGAAAAAGAAAACCAAGTTTAGAAATCTTTTAAAATAAAGATAAGAAATAAATCGAAATTCCAAAAATAAATTTGTCTTTCGATTTCATAGATAATTTTGATTTAGGATTAATAATAGGTTCAATCTGCGGAATCACCATAAAATTGAAGATCTTTTCAAAACTCAACAAAAAATGAATAATCAACCACATTCAAAATTTAATATTAAATCAACTATTTTCGGTAAGTTAGTATTAAATTGACATTATATCAGAAACTGACAAGAGCAAATGGTACTTTATAAAAAGTAGTAAGGAAATGCGTCGACCATTTGTGATATTAACGTTTATCCAAAACGATATGGTCGTGGGAAATCTTCTCATTTTAAATTGCCATTGTTCTCATGGAATCTTGAGCTGTCCATGACAAACTAAGTAATTAAGTAATTAAGGCATCTTTCGTTATATTGGTACTGGTGACGAATTCATTAGTTTTTTCTTTAAGAATTCTATTTTAACTAAAGTTAGTTGATTACTTTTATAAATTTAACTCTATAATTATTGGTACATACATGAGCATGATGTGTTTTTGGATTAAGACGTTTCAGTTTGCTATATTGTCTATAATGTTTTTTGTCAATAATTAAATGGACAAGGTCAAATCCATAACTCAAACTTAAACTCTTCTATTAATAATCAAATGCAGTGGAATAGTATCAAATACCAAATATTTGAATTATTAACTCAAATATTTAACTACCAAATTAAAAAGAGATCGATATAATTTATAATTGTTTATACTGCAAAATTTGACTTTTTTTATTAATATTGGATAACAATTGGCCGGCTCATTAGTTAAATTTTTGCATAATACAGACGGCAGGACTTGATCCCGAAATATGCAAATGCATCTGCCTTTACTGGACTTACCACATGTCACTAGATTAAAGATCACTTGCGTAAAATTCGACTTAGTGTAGTTAATATTTTTATTTTTTTCTGCAAATTAAGAGTAAATTTGTAAACAAAATAATACCATTTGAAGAAATATCTTTTGCAGAAAATCTTATTTTCTTACATCAACTACAAGTCTATAACGTATGAGTATTAGTGTACATAAGAAGAAAACACAAAGCAAAAAAAAAAAAAAAATTGAAGTGAAGTGAAGATATATAATAATGAGTTATAGAGTAAAAAATGGAACCTGGAGGAAGAATAGAGAGGCACATAGGAATAGTGAGCAATGCTTTGATTCCTTATCTGTCTGATAAATTCCCAATCACTGGCATCATCACCATTGTTCCCAATCTTATGGTCTTTTTCACCATCATAACAAAATATTTACATTGAAAATTTTCAAATTTATATTTTGAATGCTAAAAACAATATGTTACACTACAAGAAAAAATTGTATTATACGTAATATTTTGTCATAATAACATATATTTCGTCATAATATAATGATATTGTTACAAATTTGTGACAATTTGTAAATAGTTGCAATACAAGTGTCAGAAATACATATTAGTAACAAAAACGTCATAATCGTGAGAAATAAATAACAATTTTGTCACAAATTGATATAGAGTAGAGTCACAATGATTCGTAACAAACAAAACTCGTAACAAAATTATGTATAAAACATCACAAATTATTACTAATATTCATAGTCACAATACAATTGTCACAATAGGTCAAATTTTTTGTAGTGGAAGTTAGTATGGTAAAATAGTTAATGTCCACTTGGTCTTTTTTCTCGGAATTTGACTTCAGATAAACGCATAACTGTAAAGTTTAGGATTTGAGTTATGGTTCAGGTTTTATCGATTTTGATTAAAAAAATATAGATTCCTTTTAAGAAAACATATTTGAAGACTAAAGAAAAAAAAAGTCAAGAGACTCGAGAGTGAGAACAAGTGAACAACAAAAATAAACAACCAATATTCATCAATTTATAGAAGTAGACATGTGACTGACTCTCCAAGTCTGTACTCTTACACTGATTGTTTCACAGAAATTTATTTATATTTTATATAAATAAACACGAGCCAATATACATATGTTAATTATTTTTATTTATTAAAATCATATAATAAATATTGATGAAGCATCCATGGGTGGATGCATGGTCATTTTCTTTTCTTTTTATCCTTTTAAAATGCAATATAAATTAATTAATCAATAAAAAAATGTAATTGTTTTGCATTATAGCAAAAACCCAATCAGAATCAGATATCTCTGCAATAAAGATCACGATTCTGGACCAACTCTGATTTTATTATAGTTTGATCTTTGTGAACTTGGAAATTTAACGCATTTTAAAAGAACGTACGTATTTGGGAGTTACGACCAGCTTCACTCTTTGTTGGGTCACTGAGTAATATCTCAAGCGTCACGATTGACTTTAAGACCACCACTATTAATGTTTGAGTTTCTTAAAAATAAAATTAAAAAAATTTTGGTTATAATTTAATTTTAATTTTTTAAAATGTATTATCCAATAATTTTGATAACAAATTTTGATATCAAATGAATGAAAAAATTTCTGGACAACAAATTAATTTTGATAAGTCGTCGATTCAATTTGGACATGCAGTTACAGACACGGAGAAGTGTATGATTCATAATATATCAGGGATTCAACAAGTTGGTGGTATGGGATCCTATCTTGGACTGTCAGAAGATATTGGTGGAGCAAAGACTAAGGTCTTTGCTTTTGTTCGGGAAAAGCTTCAGGAAAGGATTAATAGTGGGACATCGAAATTCCTATCCAAAGGTGGAAAGGAAGTTTTGATCAAATCAGTCCTAACAGCTTTACCAACATATGTTATGTCATGCTTTAGACTACCTAAGACGATAGTAAATAAACTAAATTCTGTTATTGCAAATTTTTTGTGGTCTAATTCTGAAACATCGAAAGGAATCCATTGGATAAGATAGAAAAAATTATGTAAACCAAAAACGAAAGGTGGTCTTGGCTTCCGTGCCTTGGAGGATTTTAATACTGCGCTATTAGCTAAATAGTTATGGCGTCTTATTGATTATCTCGATTCACTCTTTGCGCAAGTTATGCAGGGGAGATATTACAAAAATAAATGTCCTTTTACTGTGAAAACGACTTCGACCCCATCCTATGGTTGGCGGAGTATAATGTCATCTAGATCTCTAGTGGGTAAAGGGATTATTAAGAAGATTGGTGATGGTAGGTCTATAGCGGTATGGCGAGATCCTTGGATCCTTGATACACAGCCAAGATCAGCATCAGGTTTTGATCAGTCCATATACCCAGATCTTACTGTTGATCAATTTATTGATTTCCGAACAAGATCATGGCGTGAGATAATATTACGATAATATTTTGTTCCATCAGATGTCGAGTTAATATTGAGTATCCCTATTCCTTATAGAACAAAACCTGATTATTAGGGATGGCACTATACAAAAACAGGCCGCTACTCCGTTAAGTCAGAATATGCCACTAAAGAGAATAATGCTTTACTTGAGAGTGGCAGAAAAGGACCTAATTCATGGGCTCTTCAAGCCAAAGCTTGGAAACTAGATTGTCCAAATAAGATTAAGCATTTTATTTGGCAATCATTATCAGGATGTACTGCGGTTAAATATAATCTTAATACTAGAAGTATTTAGTGTGACCCGAGATGTGATAGATGTGGAGCAGAGGAGGAAAATATAAATCATGTATTTTTTGAATGTCCCCCTGCAATTCAAGTTTGGGCACTTTCAAGTGTACCTTCTACCATGGATATTTTCTGCAGGAATTCATTATGGTATAATATGAACTATCTTTTCTGGCGAGTCCCAGAGTCGATACATGCTGAAGTTATCTTTGGATAATATGACGTCTATTGAAAGCTAGGAATTATAGTTGTTTCTCGGGAGTAAGTAAAAATCCTCCAGAATCATTATCCCCAAGCATTACAAGAAGCACATAAGTGGATAGAAGCGAGGCGTCCAAAAACAGCGATGTTACAACCAGGATGTTTTAATGCTACCATACCATGGCGGTGTCACAACCTTTAACTATCAATCCTGCTTTTACGGGTCACAGGTGTTTCGTCGATGGGTCGTGGAAAAATGTTGACTTGTATTCGGGTATTGGTTGGGCGTGTTTCTCTGATGATCATACTGGTATCAGTATGGGTGCTCGTCGGATTAGGAGAAGCCTTTCTACACTACACTCAAAAGTGGAAGCCCTTCTCTGGGCAATGGAGTCCTTAATTTCTTTTCAGTTCTTGGAAGTGGATTTCGCAACGAATTGCACGAACGTCATAAAGATAATGTCGAATCCAGAAGATTGGCCTGCTTTTCAAATTTACCAGGAAGATTTTTTCAGGTTGAAATCTCTGTTTAATATTTTCTCACTCTTTGTTATCCTAAGATCTCTGAACTATAAAGCTGATACTCTCGTTCGTTCTATTAGAGAGTCAGCTAATGGTTTGTTGTGTAATCATGTATCTTCTATGCTCTTTTGGAGTATAGATTTATCATTAATATATTTATCCGTTGACAAAAAAAAAAAACAAATTGACATGTGGTAACAAAGGTTTAAAAAACATACCTAAAGGTTCTTAAGCAAGAACCGTTTCTTCCTCTCTTTCTTACTTTTTTTATTGTTTTTATTCAAATAATGTTAAGAACCTCCATTAAAATATATTGTTGGAGGTGCTCTAACGGGCTATTTTTGCTTTCATAGATATAAAAATTATGATATCTCATCAACTAACTATTCATAATGTTCTAGATGTTATATGTTATTCAACTCTATTTTTATACTCCCTATGTTTTTTAATAGCTGATGTTTTAGATTTTTCACACATATTAAAAAACATTAATTATTTTATTTTTTCTAAACAAAATATATTTAATGAAGCTGAGCATATCTTTGAAAGACGAATACTTATTATTGAAGACATGTATTTTAGTTGGTGCTTGTTCTGGAATCGGCTCTGCTAACATCCTTAGATCACCATTATCATAAACTTCTTCATGATTTCTACCACCATCAATATCATCATCGTGTAACCTCTCTTTTAGGAAAGCTCTCATGTAAACCAGGCCAATAGAAAATGATATAGCTGAAACCTAATCAATTATATAAGCTTCTTATATATAACTCCACATATGAAAAATAATTATGAAAAAGAAAAAATATGAATATTCGAAAAATGTAATTTCACAAAAGTTTAATTAGTAAAGTTTTATGTAACTGAAACTTTTAATATATCTATTAATTCCTCCTGTATACTAATATAGAAAGAGACAATTCACCTGAAAAATGGAAGCGATTGGTAGAAAACGAGCTAAGAAATTAGCACAAACTCCAAAAAATGATCTAACACCTGCTAATACTCCAAATTGCTATTCTTTTTCTTCCATGAACATTCTTAGCCTGAAAAAAATAAAAATCATGTTATTATAAGATTAAACTATCATATAATAAATTTATGGGATTGCCACATTTTACCCCTTGTTCTTATTTCTCACGGAAAAAATCTATATTTTTCGATTAATTATTTTGTGCTATAAACTTTTTAATTCCTTTTTTTGTCAACATTGGACCACAACTGGCCGACCCATAAGCCAAGTTCCTGCATAATGCAGGCGCCAGAACTCGATCCTAGGATGTACAAGTGTGTCTGTCTTTAGTGGACTTACCGCCTGCCACTAGACTAAATGTTACTTGCAACTTTTTAATTCTTTGTATTAATACATTAACTTTCCTTAACACAAAGAATAAAAAAGAGTTCCTGACACGAAATAATTAACCGAAAGACAAGAAATAATTAACCGAAAAATACAGATTTTTTCGTGAAAACTAAAATAAATAGGAGGAGGGAAAATACGGCAGCCCTAAGTTTGAAGAATTTTTTTTTTTGTCAACGGCAATATTAATATTGGGCCACAATGACCGGCCCATTAGCTAAATTCCTACATAAATCTCGTAGGCGGTGGGACTCGATCTCTGGGTGTATATGCGCCTGCCTTTTAGTGAATTTACCACCAGACACTGGACTAAAGACCACTTGCAATTTTTTTTTTTTTTTTTACCAAATAAGCATAAGCAAGTCATTCCACGGTCCCTTGGCAGACTATATCGAATAAAGTCTTGGTTATATACTATACCCTAATATCGGTGCAAAAACAAACAACAATTTATTGCGTTAAGAAGCTAGTAAAACAAATAATTGAACAATTATTCATAATATTATTTTTTTGTCAAAACAATTAGAGTAACAAGGTTCGATCTATAGCATAAAATCTATACTAAAATCCTTTTTTAATATACTATTTGTAGCAGGCAAAATTTGAATTCCTCATTACTAAGTTATTAGTTGGATCATCATAATCACCATACAAAAAATAACTCATCAATATTACATAATTTCTTGCTTTTTTTGTTTAACATTGGACCACAACTGATTGACTTTTTAGCCAAATTTCTATATAATGTAGGCAATAAAACTTAATCATTGAGTGTGTGATGGTGTATGTCTTAGTGGATCGAGTTTTGTAATCCAATTATTGACAAAAAAAAACAAAAACAAAAAAAACTTAGTATTTTTATAATTTGGTATTTTAGTTATTTTGCTTTAAAATATATTCAGATATTTTAGTTGTCGAATAAAGTTTGGTACGATATAAATCATGTTCGGGTTCATGTATTTTCATATAAAAATTCAAAATTCTAAAAGATTTAATTAAAAAAAATCAATAATTTGGTTCTTGATTGGTTTCATACCGGGTTTGGCTTCCGTTTTATTTTTAAAAACCTTATGGAGTGTTTTGTCAGATTTGATTCATATTAGATTTTTTTAATTCGGATTGATTTCAGATCGAGTTTTTGGCCACTAGAACATCATTTCAAAAAAAGTATTCAAAATATCAATACAGATCTAAGAACCAGATGAATACGGATTGAAAATAACAATCAAATCACACATTATAACGTGGATTGAATCCTAATATAATATATTACCTCGACCAAAAATATATAATATATTACAGTTTAACAAATTTTGTGATGATGCAAATTATACTGCGGATTAAATTCGATCAACATGTCCATGTTTGGTAAATTAAGAGTAGTTTGGAAAAGAAAAAATTTATTTAAAAGGTTTAATATATTATATTATGAGTTTCCAACTCGAAACGAATGATAATGATTAGTGAGGTTCATATTTTATATATATTAGCTAAGATCTTAGCCAACTTTCGATGTGAGACGTTATTCCCTTATACATTTCTTCGAGATGATGGTATTTTGGCCATTGATCTTAATATGTCGGGGGATGGATCAACGGCACCAGTTTTTGGTTTGGTTTGTTGATAATATTAGACCAATTTTGGGTCAGATCGAGTTAGAAAATATAGGTTATGGTACCTGAAATCATGAAAGAGATTAAGCTGAATGATTATAACACATTGCACTAGATTATCATTGCTCCGAACAAAATTCGATTGCTTTAACCAAGCCGTTACCAAAACCAAGATTTGAAGAATCTAAAAGCAAAATTGAAGTTACATATGTACCTTCACCTAGATTACTTGTATATATAAATTGTACATCATTCATCTAATACAATCATTGAGCTTTATCTCTTTCATATATTTTCTTTTGTAACTTTTTCATTATGTTATATGTTGATCCTTAAACTTTTTTGTAACTTTTTGTAATTTAAGATAGATTAAACTTTTACATAGGATTAGAACAAAACTCATAAAAGCAAAAGAGGAAAATTATAATGAATTTATGAGTAACATATAGAACCTGGAGGAAGAATAGAGAGACACATAGGAATAGTGAGCAATGCTTTGATTCCATATCTGTCTGATAAATTCCCAATCACTGGCATCATTACCATTGTTCCCAATCCTACTATCTGTTAAACCATTTTCACCGTCATAACCAAAAAAATTTACATTAATCACAGTTACATTTAAATATTTGACCCAAAATATCGAGAAAACATCGAAATTCGATTATACGTATAAATAATGGGTTTTCAACTCAAAACTAATTGACAATGAGTGAAAATATCCTTATATCTTATATATATAGTACTCAAATCCCATCTAAATTTCTGATGTGGGATTTTCTCACATGTATCGAAGACTGTTTATTTTTGATAATTAACATTGGAGACGTTCTGAAAACATTTGTTATGACCTGTACATATCAATACGGTATGATCCATAAGTTAAACTCTAAATCTTATCACGTCTAGTTATAAATAGAGACGTTTACCACTTGTTGAACTCCGGTGAGGTAGACGGCGAGAGAACATGAATCGTTTAGGTCGGAGCAAACGGCGGAGACGGTGACGTCAGTCATCACCGGCCTTATCAATAATTCAGCGAATCCCGACAGAAAAATGGTCGTCAACATGTGACTTACCTCTCCTAGTCTATAACCTTCCACTTCTCTCCTCTATCTCCTAACTTTCATCGATCTTATGGTTCTTAATTTTATATATTGCTTGTTTTATAAAAGTTAATGTATATTTTATGTAAATATACACGTGCCAATATACATATGTTAATACTAGTGTATTGTACTAGTTGAGAGTTGAGAAATTTATAATCATCCTAAATTAGCATCGTGCATATGCTACACTCATTTTTAATCAATAAAAGAAGGTAACTATTAATCATGGTCATTCGGTTATTCGGTACGGTTTGGTTTGGTTCTTTCGGTTTTGAAAATATAGTAACCAATGGGTACTTATTAAATTTCGGTTTGGTTCCGATTCTTTCCGTTTTAGAAATGTGGTAACCAACATGTACATGTTAAAATTCTGTTCGGTTTTGCTTCGGTTCTGATTCTGAAAAGTGGAACCGAATGAGTCTCAAAATAATTTTAGTTCAGTTCCGAACGGCTACTTTTTCAGAAAAGTAACCAAAATAACCAAATACCCCAAAAAGTATGATTAGTTGTAACAAAAAGTAACCAAAGTATTTCAGTACTAACTAGTTTTGGTTTCTATTTGGTAACTTTCGGTTCTCGGAACCGAACCGAGAACCCAAATTACCTAATATTTGGAACCGAATGGTTCTTTTTAGAAATGAAAATCGAACTGAACCGAACCAAGAACCGAAGTAATCTAAAAGTTGAAACCAAACGGTTTTTTTTCTCGGAACCAAAACCAAACTGATCGAATCAAAATTTTCAGATTAGTTTGGTTTAATTTTTTGATTCCGATTATTATGTTCAGGGCTAATAACTGCTATTGCAAATTTGTAATCAGATTATTGCGATAAAGATGATGACTCCTGACCAAATCTATTATATTCTTCAGTCTCGCAGAGATTAATGTATACAGTATCTTATATAAATATACACGCGCAAATTATTCTATTTTTTTTAATTATTAAAACATATTATAATTCTGAGACATCTAATGATAGGAGAATTGACATTAATTAGGGTGTTCAATCCGGGTTTCCGTTCGAGACAAAGGTTTGAAACGAGGCCACCTTGAAGACTGCTGAATATATTGGCTAAATCTCTCCTCTTCTACCAGCAATGTTACCTCGAAGAATCGTAACTCCAGCATGAAGAGTCCATTTTAGACTTTTGAGATCCAGGTCAGTCTTTGATGTGCAGTTTGCATGCAATAGTGTGTCTGGCATGAACCAGATTTATCATCCATTCAAGGTTTATGATTGTATGATATCGCATCTACTTTACAATGTTTGAAACATTAAATGGAAACGTATCTCAGAAGTTACAAGATGTTCATAAAAGAAAAGTCAACGTTTTCAAAATAAGTTATGTTTTTGACGACAATATATATAGTACTACGGTACGCTAGCTAAGTGGTGGTCCCATAAATAATTATCACTTAGGTCAAAACATAAAAAAAAGTTTTATATATTAAATACCGGAAAAAATGTCAATTTAACTCCGAATATAAAAAAAATAAAATTGAACCCTGAATATTCTGGCAATAATTTATTAAATCTGAAAGTTTTTGTTGAATTCTAATTAAACTTTCAAGTTTAAATTGACTAAGCCAATTCAACCATGATTGGAAAATCGAAATCGAAAATTTCTCAAAATTCGAAAACTGTTAGCGAGAAAACCGGTATGGTATGATTCCGGTTAAGGGAATTTGTGTAGATACAATTATGTAAATAGCGTATCATGTGAATCCTGATTCATAGGGATAACGATCATGTTAAATAAGGTAGTTTAGGTTTGAGTGTCTCTGGCTTTGACCTTGTATATATGATGTAACATCGATGCTTCTCAATACACAGAAAATTCTTCAGCAACTCTCTCTGTTTTAACATGGTATTAGAGCTAAGGTCTGACGGAAAAGAGATTGTGACTGAAGAAGGAATAAAGATGAGTGAACAAAACAGAGTGACGAATCAAGTTTATCAATTGGCGATAAACAAGAATCCTGGTGTAGTGATTGCACAGGTTCAATTCAATGGTGACAACTTTGAAGAATGGGCTCAGGCGATGCGTACGGCGTTGCGAGTGAAGAAGAAGCATGGGTTCATAGATGGGTCTGTGATAAAG
>OVBA01007669.1:0-14029 GCA_900406435.1 Lepidium aucheri | reverse complement strand
GCATGACTTGGCTTTTTTCTGCATTTTGTCTCATCTGCAGAATTTTATCTGTATTTATTAGTTTGTTTTTATTGTTTGAATGGTAAAAAGTAGTGCAGATGACTCCACCTACCATTCTTCTGCATCTCTCCTGTGTTACATTCAAAGCCTAAATGGTAACATATTCTCCAATACAGCTCATTCAAAAATGCAGCTATTACTATTTTCACATAAAATAATTCCATATTTTTTTAAAAAAATTATACTAATATTTATATATACATATAATTAATTATAAATAATAAGCTAAGTCATGTATCTCTTGTTATATATAGACATTCAAGACCTATTGTTTTTCAAGTTTTTGATCTCATTCACTTAACACTTATCCAAACATAACTATAGATTGAGTCTGGTTTGGTATAGATATAGTATGGTTTGATTGTGGTATTTTGTTACAAATCCGGATTGTATGCGAATTATTCGGTTTTGATTAAGTTCAAATTTACGTATTGTTTTTCTAAATCAAAACAAATTAAGATTTAGAAAAAATAGTTTAATAAAAGTCAAAATTTCAAAAAACATGAATATTTTGGAGATTTTGTTATTTTGTTTCAAAATGAATAAATAATATAATCAAACTTATAACTATAATTTTGAATATTTAAATACATCTACTTATTACTCAACAAATAGAAATTAAAATTTGTTAAGAATGAGATGAATTCCTAAGCGTTTTTTTATTCTTAGAATAATTTAAAAAATTTAGTTATATAATTGTACATCATATATTTGGATACCCCATTATGTTTTATGTATGCCTCAAATTCAAATTTGGCTTCTGAAGTATATGAATATATGTTTCATTCAACTATATAATCAATTTATTTTAACTTGATTTGATACATTCTATTTCAGATTAAGTTTACTTCAGTTTTATAGATTACTTTTAAATATATATATATATATAGCAACCAAAATATTATGGAAGTTTATTGTTTTATAATAATTTTTAATAATTATTTAACTTTTAAATATTAGTTAAATTTTTCAATAATTTATTTTAAAATTAAGTTATTTTATGAGACAGTTATTATATATTGTCTTACTAAACTAATATTTTAAATTTTACCAAATTCAGCCGGATTTCATTGTTACCATTTGATTTTAACTTATTCAGCCAAATTTCACAGAAAAAATAAAATAAAAATTTAGCTAAATTCTACATTTATCCAAATTTAATTGTTACCATTTAGACTTCTAAGAGCATCTCCAATGGTGCTTCAAATCTCTATTCGAACTTCATATTTGAAGAAAAATCTTCTCCAATAGTGCTTCAAATCCCTCTTCAAATTTGAAGATCTTTATTTTCTTCTTCAAATTTGAAAGATCTTCATTTCTTCCTTCATTTCTTAAATAAGATTTTTTATTTGCAAAATGATCCCTTAAATTATAGTGTTTTATTATTTTATAACTAATTAAAATTTTAGTCTATGATAAAAAATTGAATTATTATCAGAGACAATAAATTTTCTAAATTTAGTGAATTTCTAACTAATAAATATAACAAAAAATTATAAAATGCAACAACAATATATATTATAATATATAATACAAGAACATATTGTTTAAATAAATAGAAAAATCATAACTAAAAATACATGAATATCACGAATACATTATATAATTATCATTCGTTTTTCTATTTATGTGATATGTAATGAAATTTTATGATTTAACTAAAGTTGTGATTGATTATTTACTTAAAATTAATAAATGTGGGTTAATTATATATATTTGAAAAGTATAAAGATAATTTAGAAATTAATAAGAAATATGATAGATCAAAATATTATTAAAATATTTATTTGAAGTAAAAAATGAAGTAAACCATTGGAGCAAACACTTCCTTCATTTTTGGAGAATTTCATTTTTGAAAAAAATTATGAAGGCAACCATTGAAAATGGCCTAATAGAATCCAAATATTATGCATGGTGAACTAGAATATATACTTATAAATATATAGTGGAAAATAAACTAAAATATACAAAACATCATTTGACAAAAAAAAAAAGAAGAAGAAGAATTTGAACCAAATGGGAATTTATTACTAGTCATGTGCGATACAAATCATATAGCATATCAGATTGACAACTTAGTAGTGGCTAGTGAGACTGAAAGCAGTAATCTAATGATGCGATATGGTTACCAATGCAAAATATTTAAAAGTTGATTTAATTGATTTGATGTTATTGATGATAGTGCAGAGAGTTAACTACAAGTTCGTTAATTTTTATGTTTCTTAAAATAAAATCTATATAAAACTTTTCAAAATTGTTGAAAATAAAGATTTTTTAATATTTGTGAATGACTAAGAATAACTAAAGTTGCAATAAAAATACTTAAATTATGTGAAGAACATTCAAAACAAACTTATAATCAATTCAGCCATCCAAAAAAAATGGTCGGTCCACTTCTCTAGTCCTTTTCTATTGAAGTCTATTCGAAATAATCATATAATCATGCATGATATATTTTAGGTATTTTTCGATTTAGTTGTTAACAAAATAATCTATTTAGTCTGTTTTTTTTGTGTTTTCTAAATTCATCTCCTTTGAATATATGAACATGTATATTTAATAAAGGGAAAACGGCCGAAACCTACATAAATTTTTGATGTTGTGTCAATTCATACACGAATTCGTGTGTCAGACTTAAATTTAAGCTCATTAATAAAAATTGTAAATTTTATATACGAATTATCATTTTTCGACCAAAATCAAAGTTGACAGTTATCTCCGTCAGTCAACCGTTAACGTGTCACGTGTATGGCTAAAAACGTGACACGTGTAGGGTCAAATAATTTTTATTAAAATAAACTATAATAAATTAAAATAAATAAATTGAAATAAAATAAGATAAATAATTTAAATTGAATATAAATTAAAATAAATGACATAAATTAGAATAAAATAAAATATACATAAAATAAATAAACATAAATTATTTTATATTGAAATAATATATATAAAATTAGAATAAATTAAAATAAATTAATAAATAAATTAAAAAAATATAAAATAATTTTAAATATACAAAAATAAATTAAATTAAAATAAATTAATATTTTCGTTTTTTCCTTGATGGTTATATCCACAATAGTGAATACTTTTGCTACTTCCAAATCTAATATTTTTACTGATGAAGGGTGAATGATCACCGGTTGACCAATTGGAGAGAGTCCTGGCTCCCTATCTAAAAATTGAAAATTGTTGAAATTTTTTTGAAAAAATTTTAAATTGAATATCAAAAAGTGGAAGAAGTATAGCAAATATTAGTCATTTAATATCTTATAGAGAGTGAAATAAGGCGATTTGGAAGCTACCAAACCCACTTGGAAAGACCTTTTTCTAGGTTCTTCGAGCAAAATACTACAACAAGCACAACTGTATATACTTGAATCATGTGAACCATGTGTCCAAATCCCCAATGAGGTACTCCTCAAAAACAAACACAAATGGACTAAGTTCATAATAGGTCAGTTTCAGAGAATTATTTTATGTATTTATTTTATTTTATTCTAATTTATGTAATTTATTTTAATTTATCTTCAATTTAAAATAATTTATTTTGATTTATTTTCAATTTAAAATAATTTATTTTCATTTTATTATATTTTTTTACAATTTATTATAATTTATTTTAATTTATTTTGATTTTATTTTAATAAAATTTATTTGACCCTACACGTGTCACGTTTGCAGCCATACACGTGTCACATTAACGGTTGACGAACAGAGATAACGGTCAACTTTGATTGTGTATGAAATTTACAATTTTTATTAATGAACTTAGGTTTAAATCTGATACACGAATTTGTGTATGAATTGGCACGACATCAAAAGTTCATGTAGATTTCAACCGTTTTCCATTTAATATAAATTAATATGTGTGCGTGTATATAGACAAGAGTAGATCTGTAATCTAAATTTTCCAAATTTCAAACAATTTTATACAGATTTATTGGCTTGGTAAAAAGTAAACATTTAACCTTACATAAAAGCATTTTATGTATACATACATTGACTTTTTTTTCAATATTGAGCTACAATTAGCATGCATATTAGCCAAGTTCCTATATAATGTAGACAGTGAAACTTAATCTCTAGATATGTAAGACCATCTCCAATGGTCCCTCATATTGAGGGAAAACATCAAAATGAGGGGAGAAATGAGAGAAAATCATCTCAAATGATACATCATTTTGAGAAAAAATTAAGTTTTTGAACATCTCCTCAAATTTGATGGAACACTATTCACCTCTCTCATTTTTTTCCTGAGCATTTTTATTTGCATTTTGGTCCTTAACTTTTTATATGTTTGTAATTTATGCATAAATAAAGATAAATAATATTATTTCTTCTTTATATGTTCCAGATAATAACACAATTACTAATAACTTTTTTTAATAAGATATAAATTACTAATAACAATAAAAATACATAATTTAAATTACAAAAAAACATAAATAAACTTAACATAAAAAACATAAATAAATCTAACATAAAAGATACAAATAAAATTAACATAAAAACATAAATAAAGTTAACATAAAACTACATTTAACATAGCAAATAAATTTAACATAATACATAATAATTTAGTAATCGAGTAAACCACTTCCAGAGCTTTCAAGATCATTTAGATATTGTCCAAATGATGTAGATGCTGGAAAAATTTGTTGATCTTGTTGTTTTTCAAATCTTTTCTGTAAAATTCGTGTTTGTTCACTTTGAACATATGTACGAATTTTTGGATCTTGTATGGAATTCAAGTCTTGTAATAAAATTTTATTATCTAACCTCAATTCTTTCAAAGCATTATTCTTGCTTTGAATCTCCAAATGATGCTCTCTTTGTTCACTTGTCTTCTTTAATTGCTCTAAAAACTTTCGATTTCCTTCTTCTAAGGCACTGATGACAAGTGATGATTGATCATCACATTTTCTTTTCAGTTTAGCTTTTTCTACTTCAATTGGTCGTGGTGTTGAAGATCCACCAACAATGTTTTCTTCTTCTAAATTCAAAGTATGAAGACAAATCTGGAGATGCTTGTGTAGCAGAATCAGGAGTAGGATTTTCTGACTGTGAAGATGTATACCCAAAGCCAGATACCGTTTTTAAATTTTTTACTAGAGGTTTCACCATCTTGAAACTTCTCACAATTCTTAATAATATTCCAGACATGATCAAATTTCCAACTTTGTTTGTATTTTGGATCTTCCATTAGCATTACTTTGGTTTGATTGAAGCATAATATTTTATATAAAAATTAATTATATATAATAATAACTATGTAAAGTGTTTTATAAGGTGATATACTCATAATATCATCACTTGAAGCACCACTTTGATGTCTACTTTCACATTGTTTGATGCATGAATGTAGTTTCTTGGTTGCCTTCTCGATAGCTTGAATTCGAGCTTGGATAGATCTTTTTGAAAACTCACTCCATCATGTATTTTATGTTTTAATTTAAATGAAATTATGATTTTATATTAAAATTTCACAAACTAAAACAAATGGATAGTATTTGCTAACTTGAAAAGTTAGATGGTGTTTTTGAAAAAAAAATATACAGTAAAATAGAATATATTTGAAATATTTCTTTTTGAGGGAAGAAATGAGGATAACCATTGGAACAAAAGTCCCCTTTATTTTAAGATTACTTCATTTTGACTTATTTTGAGGGAAAATTTGAAGGTAACCATTGGAGATGCTCTAAATACATCTACTTTTAATAGATTTATCACCTATCACTAGAGTAAATGTAACAAGCGAATTTTTCATTTTTTAAGAAATCACAATTGCAAATTAAAAAGTAAAGTTATTGGTAAAACACATTCAGCTTTTTAGATATTATTATAAGACTTTTTTAATGAACTGAAATGATAAAGTTTAAAAAGCATTTATATATAAATTCCAAGTGATTAACATTTCTCACACACCCAAAAGAAAAAGAAAAAGGGCAATAAAAAGCTTAAAAGCTATTATAAATACAAAAGAAAACACATAAAGATTTGGGCATTAAAATCTACAAAACCCATCAACTGATTGTTTTTCTAGAAATCTGTGAAGAATAGAACTCATCCCACAAGCAACACTCTCGCGGTTTTGGCTTTGGAAAACAAACCATAAATAAATAATTTCAAAGTAATGGAAAGTACAAAACATGCAAAAGTTAAAGGTTAAAGTAAAAGTGTAAAAGTAAAAACAAATTGAGAAAAGCAAGAGAGAGAGTAGAGAGAGAAAGGTGGCAAATCTTCGTCGGAGTGCGTTTATTCTTTCTGCGAATTTCCTCATTGATCATGTGAACGACCTCAATCTTTTAACTCAATACTTTTTTTTATAACCTTATTTTATTTGGTTTGTTCCTTTTCTATCCTCATATATATATATATACTAGTAAGTTAAAAAAAGCTAAGTTCTTTTCGATCTAGTAGTTATAATTCTAATGATTCAGTTAACGATTCAGATATTTATAGTTTGATTTCTTCCTTCTATAGTTAGTAGATTGAATATGAATTTTAGGAAATGGACTTTTAAGCTATAAATCTAGTATTGTCAATCTAATTATTGAAAAAATAAATTAAGAAGTTTTATCTTCTAAAGACTACGGACTTCAACCAATAAACGACTTCATATCACTTACTACAGTCGACACTAGACATAATTTCTAAAATTGAGAACCAATGTATCATCATTTTTGATCATACACAAGACCTAAAAAAGCATATAAGTACACCTCTTAAGAAGTAAATTCCAACATAAGACTCCTTGGATTTAAATTATAGCATTCGGTTGTTATTTAGTTGTTATTCTATTTGATTATTGATTTGTATTTGGAAGAATTCGTAAAGTAGTCGTATTAAACCCATTAACTAAAGTTATAGTTATCACAAAACAACTTTTTTTGTATATGTTTTAATTTAGATAAATTATAAAAATACCATTTTACCCAAATTTATTTTCACTACTTTTGTTTTGTTTTATTTTCAAAAAAAAAATTATTTTTGAAGAAGAGTATTTTGAAAAAAGCATTTCTTAATATTTTTCTTTAATTTATAACATCACTCAAACAATTATAATGAATTATATGTTTATTATGTAGATTGAGGCAACTATACTTATTAACATATTCATTTTATTAACATAATTTGTATAAATATTTTTAGACAATCCGAATTCTAAAAAATAGATATAAACGTATATTGTGAAAAATTATATACATAAATGTATATCTATCTTTTAGAATTCGAATAATCTCAATATATTTATACAAATAAACTTTATAAAATATAACAAAGTAAATTAATTGCATATAATACTTTTGTAAAGTTAGACACCACCAAATTCAGTGTGTTAGATTTTTGTAAAATCGAGATATGAGCTTAAAATAATGCAGAAAAAAGAGGCTTAGAATAGTAACTATCTTAGCCCCAACAAAAAAAAAATAGCCCAAAAGAAAAAAAAAGAATAGTAACTATCTAATGGCCCGACCAAGGAGGACGAACTTGCGAACATAATACCTTTATGTTTGCACGTGTTCTCATCAATGTAGTTTTGTAAGGTTTTAGAACTTTTCTAAATTTATTCAAAATTATTTGAATCCCAGTAACTTTTAATTTATATTAATTTTAATTGCTAAGAATGAAACATAATTGTGTTAAAAAAATGAAACATACGGTCTCTACAATTTGTATGGGTATATATTTTTTTTATGCACTAATAAATTCGCTTTAGTACTGAGAAAATTTAATATCACTAACTCCCACATTTTTTATACCTTAGAAGTTCCCTAATCATATGGAAGGGACGGTATTCTTCTGAGGGTGGTAATGCCCACGGATAAACCCTCATTGTCAATATTACAAATATTAGTAAACATGTACCCATATCTGTGTAAGGATCCAAGACTTACCGGATAAGTTCGACAGTCACATAGAGGAGTAAGCTAAACAGATATATCTGAAGTAGTGTCCATGTGTGACTGGAGTAGTGTCTAGTAACCTTTGTGTGACCAAACAAATTGTGAAGTAGTTTCGAGTATTAGAGGGATCGAACTCACGATGTAGGAACACCTGAACTCTTCCCACAACCACTTGACCAACACCGTTTTGTCAACTTCCACATTTCCAAACAATTTATTTCCATCCGATAAAGAGAGACGAAAAACATCGATAAATTTCGACTAATCTTTTCACCTTATACACTTCTTCTTTGTAACATCTGAAAACAAAACCAACTAAAACACGAAAACGTATACGTGATTTTATTGATCACCAGGCCTTAAGGAATACGGTATTTTGAATGAAAAAAATAAATGTATACGTGAAGTTGAAACTAGAAAGTCTCTAGGCTTTATTATACTACCACTTTCAGCTTTGAAAGCCCATCAGTATGAGTAATGAGCAACGGGCATTTGAATTTTTATTAGTGGGCTTATGGACTTATAGTATTTAAGTAACTTTTTACACACTTGGGCGTTTTCGATTCCTCCACCATGTATATGTCCATAAGCCACATAAGCCATTATCCATAAAATTTTGGGTGATCGGTCTAATTCCACCCCAAAACTTTCATATAAATATGAATGTACCTATACTTTGAGGTTCTTCTTAATTGTACACAAAACTAAAATTAAAACTTTAATTTCACCCAAACTATCACATATAGTACCAGAAACACCCAAAGTTTGTTTTCTTCTTAATTGCACATAAAATTAATATTAAAAATCTAATTCCACCTGAACTGACATACATATCATTAAAAACACTCAAAGGATCAAAATAGTTTTTTGTCAATAGAGGCATTTTCGGGTCGAGTTTTTTCGGGATTCCAGTTCCATTGATTTAAGACACATTCAAGTATTTTTAATTTTTGGATCGGGTTCATTTTGGTTATAGATCTGGTTTGAATTCAGTATTTCTATTTGTTTTCATAAAAATTCAAAATTTAAAATCGGATAGTTTTAGACTTTTAACTTTAATTTTGTGTGCAATTAAGAAGAGAGATAAACTTTGGGTGTTTCTGATACTATGTGTGATAGTTCGGGTGTAATTAGAATTATAATTTGAATTTTGTGTGCAATTAACATGTGCTTCAATGTTTAGGTATATTCATACTTACATGAAAAAATTTTGGGTAAAATTAGACCGACCACCCTAAAATTTATAATCTACTACATAATAGGGCAAAAAATTCCTTTTTATTTAATAGTTTAAGACACAATTTTTTAAGTGTTTTTTTTGTCAACAATATTGAGCCACAACTGGCCGGTTTACTGCCACTGAACTTAAAATCATATATATATATATTTATATATATTGAAATAGTAATTTTTAAAATCATATATATATATATATATATCTTATATATTAAAGCGGAAGACATCTTCATTTTGACGGTATTATAAATTTTAGAATAAAAGTAACCTACGATTCATAGCTACCTTTAAAATAGAATTAAGTGTTACAAATATATATATAAAAATATAAACTTCTTCACAAATAAACTCGATTTAAACCAAGCATTTTACGGTCATTTTGATAACTATGTATTTGATTATCAAATAACTATACAAACTTATTCTTTTACAACTCATTAATTTATTGTTACAGAGATAATGATTGAATGACTACAAAAACGAATGAATACTATAAATGAAAATTATTAAACTTCTAAATCACTTCATGATTAAATTTGCTTTGCATAGAGCACTAGAGACGGTATCAAATTAAAAATTCAAAATCAATAGATATTTAATAGAAAAAATTAAAAAGAAACTACAAGATTCGGTTCCAGTTTGGATTTAGATTTAATTTTTAGGGTACATAGATTTGTGATACATTGATATTTTGTCGGATTCATTTCATCTAATTCAATATTTTTGTTATTTTGATTTAAAACTTTTTCAAAATATTTCTCGGATAGAGTTTGTTTAGCTATAAATCGAGTACGGGTTAATGTATTTTTATATAGAAATTCAAAATTTAAAAATATTTAATAGAAAAACTCCAAAACTTGGTTTTTTATTGGTTTCCGTTTGGGTTTGGGTTTGGTTTTTAAATTATATAGATTTAGGACCCATTGGTGTATTTTATTGGGTTAGGTTTGGGTCTAATTCTTCTAATCCGGGTTGATTTTGGTTCGGATTTTGGATCTCTAGAACAACATCTTGAAAAAAATATTCAAAATATCAACACGGATCTAAATACCAAATAAATACAAGTTAAAAAATAATCAAATTTTGCGCTATAGCGTGAGTATAATCAAATCATATATTCACTAAACCTGAATTTTAATGTTTTATTATGCGGAAATCAAATTCTTCTTCAATATTATACAATTAATTACAATCGGTTATTAATTTGGTTCTGGTTTGGGTTAGGATTCAATTTTTCAGATAAATAAATTTAGGACACATTATCGTATTTTATCAGGTTCGGTTCATCTGATTTGGTATAATATTCCAAAATATTAACATGGGTCTAAAAAGCTAAATAAACACGAGTTAGAAAAACAATCAAAACCCACGCTATAGCATGTGTATAATCCTATAAGATAAAAAAATTAGACACGGGAAACACTTTTATTTTGGACGTATTATAAACTATAAGATAGAATTAACATAGGTTCATAATTATCCTAAAAAATAGAGTTAAGCTGGGTTAATTTGTTATAAACTTTTATATAAAAATTCAAAAAAATAAATATTTAATAGAAAGAACTCAAAAGAAAAAACTAAAATTGCGAAAATAGATCGGATACAAATACGGCTATCGATTCGATTCTGGTTTGGAATTAAAATTGGTTTTCAAGATACATATATTTAGGACACATTTATGGTATTTTATCGGATTTGGTTTTTCTGATTTGATATTTTGGTTCTTTTGATTTAAGACTTATTTGAGTATTTTTATTTTTTTGGATATATTCGGTTTGGTATAGATAGAGTTCTGGTTTAGGTATTTTTATATAATCATTCAATTTTTATTAAAAAAATTAATTAGAAAAACTATAAAAACCTAAAATTTGATTTTTGATAGGATTTAGGTTCCATCTTTTAGATACATAGATTTAGAATTCATTTGGCTATTTTGTCGGGTTTTGTTTCTTTAATAAGGATTGATTTTATTTCGAGTTTCGATCCTCTATAACAACATATATTCTAAATGATCAACATGGGTCTAACAACCTAAATAAAGACGATTTAAAAAAACAATCAAATCCCGCGTTATAACGTGGGTATAATCCTACTTTTATATATTAAAGTGGAAGATATTTTCATTTAGACTGTGTTATAAACTTTATGATAAAATTAACATATGATTTATAACAACCCTTAAAAATAGGCCTAAGATAGATTTTGCTACAGATTTATATATAAAAATTTAAAGCTAATAAATATTTTAAAAAACAAAAAAATAAAAAAAATAAAATTAATATAAATATATCGGTTACAAATCTGATTCTTGATTTGGTTCAGGTTCGGGTTTGGACTCGGTTTCCCGGTACATAGATTTAAGACCTATTTATGGTAACTTTTTGGGCTTGGTTCCTCTAATTCGGTATTTTGGTTTTTTTTATATAAGACTTACTCAGGTATTTTATTTTTTGGATATGGTTTGGTTCGGTATAGATCGAGTTTGGGTTTAGAGGTATTTTTATATAAAATTTTAAAATTTAAAACAATAATAATAAGAAAATTCTAGAAAGCTAAAATTTTTTCTTGATTTGGTTTTTGGTTTTTTGGATAAATAGATTTACGACTTATGTGAGTATCTTTCAGATAGTTCCTCTAATACGATTAATTTTGGTTTGAGTTACAGTCATTTAATCAACATCTCAAAAACAATATTCAAAAATATCAGCACAAGTCTAACAACCTAAATAAATAAAATTTGAAAAACAATCAAATCCCGTGTTATAACACGCGTATAATCCTAGTATTAAAATATATTAATTTTGAGTTGAGCCTTCTGTATTGTTGGACTGGGAGTCAAAAGATTTTAAATTGAGGAAAAATAAATCATTATCACCTCAAAAATGAGACTTAAACGATTTCAATAACTGTCAAAATTTTCTATAGGATGATCTAATTTGAACTTTTCTCCTCCACAATTTGGTAAATTACAATAAATTTAAGATACTGAACTTTAAGTTATGGATAAAAACTTGTTTTAATAGATTGTTTTACTATATGATGCCCTCTATAATATATATACATATATTTTTTACATAATATATTCCTCTTCCTCTTTAGTGTTTTTTATAATTAAATACAATAAGGTGCACCTAAATTATGAAATTTCAATTCTAGTATGTGATTGTATACATATTAAGTGACTTACATTGACAAATGAGTGAATTGACATTAATTTAAATGATATATATTATATTAGAATGATCTCAATTTTTGGTGTGGGATATCAGTTACATTCAAACATGTCTCTCGAATATAGATGATAATTGATCTGAACCTATCATCTCGAAATAACACAATAGATGCAATATTATGTATGTCTCGTTGAACTAACCTTGAACCGATATCGTTGAACTAACCTTGAACTGATACCATGATAATTTATGGACTTCAACTCAAAACTAATTTAGTTAATTCAGATGTTAATTTTTTTTTTATATTCTTCCTTTGAATATTTGTCACATGAAATCATTTGTATTAAAGTAGAAAATAAGTCTTTGAAACAATCAAAATAAAATAATTTTGTGCCGAGGAAGATTCTTTGGTTAAATGATTAGCTCGACCTCTGCTTTCATCTCACCAAAGTTCAAACACAAAGTCGTGTATTCCTAGATGATATTTTTGAAGTTTAGTGTGAGATCCAGCCCCTATAGGCCAATTAGAAAAGATGGAAACCCCTAAGTGGATATTGTAAGAATATTTTCTGTTATGTGTGGCTAATGTGTTTCTCGGTTTAATTATAAAGTTTAAATTCATATTAAAGTTATGATTCTAATATAAAAGACGATACCGTGATGGATCGGTTTCGATTAACGTATTAGAATTAGGCGTATTGATAACCCTTCTCCCTTGCCAAATTATATTATATTACTCTTCTCTATGTAATATATATATTATATATATATGGTTAATTAAATACAAATTACATATATATATATATATAAAAAGTAAAGTGGCAGTTATCTGCCTAAATAGAAGTTCGTGACTCTTTGGATTACTATAAATTCAAAGATCAGTTCCATCATTAAGGATGTGCGTGTGTTTTAAGAACGTATCGTTACGTCCATTAAAGAGAGAACGAAAAACTTACGAACAGAGAAAGAGATAGAGATTAAGTGTTATAGATCTTTGTCCATCAAAAGGATCTATTAAAATTTAAAGGTCAAGGGAGAATAAGTCAATTTCATAAGAAGGTTTAATCCACAATATTGACAAGTAATGGATCAAGGTTAATATTTCTTCTTCATTAAGAAATTGATTGTTTGTTGAATTGAAACAAATTTAGATGAGACTTGGGACAGATTTCATAATCTGGAAATCACTAAAAATTAAATTTATATTTGATATCAGAGCCATCTAGATTTGTTTAGTTCACATAGAAAAGTTGAATATGATTGATTTTAAAGAGGACTCATGATTTGATCGTATGGATAACTGTTATGTTTGTTAATGGTGTTGGATCAACTTAATCAATATCATGAATTCATATCAGTTATAAATAGAACTGGTTAAATTTATTCTTTTGTTAATCGGTGAAGGTTTACTAACACTACAAGAAGACACTATGTTTACAACACCAATTTTCGTCCCTAATTCATTGTAAACAGTTACAACGAATTAGGGACGAACATCGTTTCCTCGTAAACTGATCGCCGTAATAAGACTTTCCTTGTAAAAGCGTTGGTTATTTTGCAAGCGCGTGTTTTCGTTATAATTACGTCGTAATACGTTCATTGTAAAATCGTTGTAAATCTTACAAGCGTCGTTGTAAAGTCGTTGTAAAG
>OVBA01007668.1:0-14034 GCA_900406435.1 Lepidium aucheri | reverse complement strand
AATATTCTCGATTTTTGTTTAGATTAAGATTTATTTTTAGATTTGGATAAGTTAAATATTGAAAAATATATTTAAAGATTTTTTATATAGTTAAAAAAAGATAAATCAAGGAAAATTTCGGATCATCGGATCTGACACGTGGAAGAATCGTGTTAATTACTAACTTTGAGAAACCCTTCTTTATATAATAAGATTTTATATAATTCTATGCAAAATTTAATGAAGCTTGATATTTTTGACATTTAATATTATGTAAAATTCTATATGATTGGTTAGGTTGTATTTTAATTAAATATTAAATCATTTTAGAAAATAATAAATGAGTTTTTTAATATTTATGTTTTTGACTAAAATCTCTTATATTTTGAGACAAAGAGAGTATATTTCTAAAGTTTTGAAGTTGTGATGATTATATGTCTTTTTTCAAGTGATTAAGTACTATATATGTTACTTTTTCTACTCGAGTTTGATATCTGGACATCGTGTTTACTATACGTAATATTATCAGAGTGTGACTAGGATTGAGTTTTGTAGATAATTTAATTCATAATAAAAAAAGGGGAAATTTCATCATATGACAATTAATAATTTCAAAATTAAGAATATGACAATGATAAATTTTAAATTAGAAAAATAACAATATATATTACCAAAAAACCCTAGAAGAATTGCTAATAATTTTTTAATCATTTTTTTGAAGGGTTTTTTGGTAATATATGTTATTATTTTTCTAATTAAAATTTATCATTGTCATATCCTTAATTTTGCAATCTTTTATAGTAATTGAATCAAATCACCTGAAAAAATGACTATGTACATAATATCTCACAACTTAGTATGATTGGTTTTTGGAAAATTTCAGGCCCAATGAACTCTATATATTTAATGGACATTCTGTTTAGCGTAAAAGGGAAACGCTTTTAACAAATAGGCAAGCCCATTAGGCCTACTATATCAAGATTTTATTAGACCCAAGAAAGAAAATTCATATGAAGCATTGTAATTGGGCCATTAAACCGCTTACCAACGCAAATTTATGGGTGGTCAATGGAGAAACCAAAACCTTCATAATTGCCGAGTTTGAGGTTTTGATAGAAATTTTTTATTTTATAGATAGCAAGACATGATTACAATTGAGTCCATGATACAAGTAAATGTGAGAAAGAGATACGAGCTTTTTTAGCCAAAGCCTTTGTCTGAGTATTGTGCATCCTATTGATATATGAGAAAGAAAAATGATTGTGCTGTGAATTTGAAAACATATCCTGAATATAATGAAAGAGTGTATCAGTCGGAGAAATGCTTCCTTGCTTTCTTATTGTAGATATTGCTCGGTCCATCAACTGCCTTGTATCAGAAAGAAATAAAACATTGTTATAGCCAAGAGATGAGATGTGCTTAACTGCATATAATATTGTCTGAGCCTCAGCTTCTGTAGCATTAGCTGTAGCAGTTAGACTGCTTCTACTCCAAACTATAACCTTGTGTAATTTATCATAAAGTATCCAAGTAATGCCAATAAGGGTAGTCATTGAACCACAAGGCATGGATATTGTAGTAATAAGATTATGAAGAGAGATCTTGATAATTACTACAATTCTGAGTAGGACTTAAGAGACGATCTGAGAGCTGGGTAGTGTCTTGAGTTTGTATATTTGCTGATTGTCAAGCTGTGAGATCTGCCAGAGCTTTGGATATTATATTGAGAATAAACCAGAGTTTGTTGGCATATAAATGTGAGTTTCTAGACTTCCATATCTCCATATTAGAAATATAAATAAATCTCTAGTTTTTTTCAAAGATGTCAGAGGCTGTTTAGGTTTTGAAAGTATGATTTTTGTAGGATATATGTACCTGAGTGTGTTATTATAGGAGCCAGTTCCCAAATTTCTCTGGACACACGACATTGGAAGAGACAATAATTCAGAGTTTCCATTTCTTCACATCGTAGACTAATATCATATTTGAGTAGTATTCTTCTTTTGAGATTGGAGAGAACTGGTAGTCCATTATGCAAGCTTTTCCAAAGAAAGAGTTTGATTTTTGACATATATTATAATATCTAGATTTGTTTTGAGAGATCAATGACTTCAGAGGGTATTTGAGAATGATCTTCATCATCTTGGGCATCTGTAAAATGTAGAGGAGAACAAAGTGGGTTATGCTTAAGAAAATTGTATCCACTACGTACAGTATATTGACCATTTCTAATATGAATCCAACTCAGAACATCTGGCCTTGATGCTTGGCTCAGTCTTATCTTCTGAATGAGTTCCTATCAATATATTGATTAAGTGCTCTAAAATTCCAGGAACATGTCATGTGGTCCATGATGTCTGCAAATTTAAGTTGGGGAAGATATTTTTACCTGGACCTGAGGCTTTTTTATATTGACCATTAGATGTAGGAATTCAATTATCTTCCCAAACTTTTACTGAGTCTCCATTTCCAATTATCCAAAGTAATTGGGATTTGAGCATGTGTCTTCCTTTATGCAAAATATTCCAAGTGTAACTAGGTCTTGCTCCAAGGATTGCTCTGAGAAAATCTAAACGTTTAAAGTATTTGGCCTTCAACATCTGGGCGAGAAGGGAATTAGGTGTTTGTAGCACACGCCAGACTTGTTTAGCTAAGAGGGTGATACTAAAATCAGAAAGCGATATGATGCCTAAACCACCATTGGTCTTCATTCTTGTGATGGTGTTCCATTTTATCCAATGAATTGCTCTTTTGCTTTTTGTACCAGACCACCGAAAGTTTTGGATTAATTTAGTAAGCTCTTCAATGATACATTGCGGAAGTAGATAACATTGTATTGCATATGAGGGTAAAGCAGTAAGTATTGCTTTGATTAATACTTCCTTTCCAGCTGCTGTTAAGTATTGATTGTTCCAAGCATTGAGTTTTGCTCATTATCGAGAAGAAAGGTAAGAGAAAACACCTTTCTTGTTTCTTCGAATCATCTTTGGTAATCCAAAGTCTCTTCCAAAATCACCACCTTTCTTGATATCCAAAAATTTTTGAATCTGCTTTCTGGTTTCCATCAGAGTGGATTGGCTGAAGAAAACTGATGACTTTTGTGGATTAACAACTCGTCCTGAAAGAAAGTTGTATTGGGTTATTAGATGATTGAGATTCTTGATATCTTCCATGTTTGCATGGCAAAAGAGTAAGGAATCGTCCGCAAATAAAAGATGAGTAAGAGAAGGAGCATTGCGAGACACTTTCATTCCATTAATTCTATTTGTAAACTGAAAATGATTGATGAGAGCTGTAAGACCTTCAGTACATAAAATATAAAGGTACGGAGAAATAGAATCTCCTTGTCTTATGCCACGGGAAGGTAGAATTTTACCAACAGACTGACCATTAACAAGGATGGAATATGAGACAATACTAATGCAAGCTCTAATCCATAGTCTCCATCGATCACAAAAACCCATCTGCTTCATAATACTATCAATAAAAGACCATTCAACTTTATCAAAAACCTTACTAATATTGAGTTCGAAAGCTACATAATATTGATGAAATTTTTTATCTTGGAGTGAATGCATAACCTCATGAGCTAACAAAATATTATCAACTATTTGTCTCTATGGAATAAAATCAGATTGTTGCTCTGAGATTATGGTGGCTAGTAAAGGTTTTAGGCGATTGGCTAAAACTTTGGAACTAATTTTATAAGAGACATTGCATAAACTGATTGGACGGTATTCAGTAAGGTTTTGAGGTTGTGAGGTTTTTGGGATAAGGCAAATATGTGTGGCATTCAATTTTTGATGCAAAAAACATGTATCAAAGAAGTGATTAATGGATGCATACAGACCTGATTTGATTGATGTCCAATGTTTCTGATAAAAGCTTGGAGTGAAGCCATCTGGACCACGCGACTTATCTGGAGCATGCTCTTCAAGGCTTCAAAAATTTCTTCTTCTTGAACTGACTTTGTGAGAAAAGCGTTCGTTTCCTCTGAAACAACATGATGAATATAATTAAAAAACCAAAAGAGTTGGAGTATTAGTGGAAGTGTAAACCTCTTTGAAATAATCAATAATAGTTTGCTTGATTTGCTTATCCTATGTTTGAAATGTACCGTGGGAATCATATAAGAAAAGCACCCAATTCTTTAGTCTTTTCTGCTTGTTTTTGTTGTGAAAAAATGGGTGTTCTTATGTCCCTCTTGCAACCAATGAATCCTGCTTTTGATTTTCCAATATAGCTCTTCTTCTTTCTGAGCAGATAGCAATTGAGACTTTAGATCAGTAATAAGAGCAGTATCCAAGGATGTCTGAGAATAAGTTTGTTGGAGCTGAAATTTAAGACAACCTATAACCTTTTGGTATTAGTGGTGGTTGTTTTCTTCCACATGAGGAGTGAGTTGGTGCAATTTGAGATAGATTGTTGGCAATCTGCAGTTGTTGCTTCTGTAGGCATAGAATTGAAGACTTCTGAGATGATGGAACATACTTGTGGATTCGAATTCCATCTTTTATCATATCGAAATGGCTGAAAGTTTTCCATTTACCTCCAGTAGTGTTGACTACAAGAGGGTGATGATCCGAGCCTAACTAATCAATAAGTTTGGCTTGTGTTTTAGGATAGGAATCATACCAAGCTAGATTGGCAAGTACTCTATCTAAACATGATTTAACTGTGTACTCGTATTGATTTCCTTGCCAAGAGTAGATGCTTCCCTCTGTTTTAATTTCATGAAGTCCACAAACTCTACAAAATTGATCTAAAGTATTTTTGAGAGGATTCAGACTGTGATAATCCTCCTTGCTTTTCAAAATGATATCTTGTTGCATTGAAATCGTCGAGGACTAACCTTGGCTTATATGAAGCTTGTATCCATGCTGTCAGATTGAACCATTGCTCATTGTGTTTCTGTCTTTGAGGGTTACCATATACATATGTTACATGAAAAGGATCAGGAGCTTGATTTATGTACAACCCAAGTTGGTAAAAGCTAGAAGATAAAAATTCTAACTTAACATTTTGTGACCAAACAACCGCTAGTCCACCATTGACTCCTAACCGGCACGACAAAACAATTCTGATAAGAAAAAGTAGTAGCTAGATTTTGTACATATTCCACATTATTTTTAGTTTATGTTAGGAACATTATATCAGGGTTATAATATTGCTTTATATCACTTAGATGACGAATTGTTAGGAGGTTCCTTAAACCCTGACAATTTTAATGTAAAAGGATCATGGCTCCTGTGGTGGTTTTTGGGAAACCACTGAATCCTTGTTGTCTTCCTGTTGTGTTGGATTCATTTGAAGAGAAGATGTTATTCTGGCTAATTTTCTGAGTTGAATATCTGCAGACTTTGTAGTTTCTCATTCAACAAGTTTCCTTTTGAATCCTTTGTCTTGAGAAGGAGATATATCTTGAAGCATTTCAACGTCCATTATTGGGTGATGATTATTGAGGTATCTCTGTAAGAGGTGTTTGATCTGTTGAATGAGTGGGTGGTGATTATTGAGGTATCTCTGTAATAGCTTGACTAGAAGACTAAGGAAGACTAGAACTTCGAAGATAAACAGATTCAATTGGAGGAGGAGTAGCAGGTTCTGGGTGATTGTCAACTGTATTAACGTTTGCGGTAAGAATAGGTCTAGAGGGCATTCCGATAAGTCATGCGAGAGTGTTCCACAGATAGAGCAATACTTTTTAAGTCCTTCGTAACAGAACATTAGCATAATCGGTTCTTCACGATCTCTAAATTGAACCTGTTGCTGGAATGTAAGAAAATTAGTGGTAATAAAATTGATTTTTACCCAGACTTGAGCATCTTTTGTTTGTGTGGATTGTTTGATAAGAACTTTTTTCAACCATTCCAATCAGAGATCCAATACTTTGAATGATATCATCACGACGATAATAGTCTGGTATGTTCTCAATCAAGACCTAGAAAGGAATTTTTTGCAGGAAGAGGCAATGATTGCGATTAGTCCACCAATCTAGAAGAACTAACCATCCTTTGAAAGTGTATGGTTGATTCTCGAGAACCATAAGTAGATGATGTTCTGAGTGGAAGTAAAAGTTTATTGTACCATCATCATTAATATGGCCTTCGACTTTGCTACCCATGTGCCAGGCTTTAAGCATAGTGTTTCTGATACCACCAGGAGGTTGATGTTGAGGGTTGAGACCTGAACAACCAGACAGAGATTATGATCTCGCTCAAAACGATCCCTTGCATATGTGTGTACTACCCATGGCTCTTTGTCGCTTCCTAAGGAAAGGTTCTGGATTGAATTGAGAGGCTCCTGTGAAACCATAACTTGTCTTGAGATAAATAAGGAGTAATTAGTGAGAAAACAAGTAATAAACCAGAGAAATCTGGTAGAGATATCGATCAATTTGCAGATAAGATCGCCGCTTGAGTCGCACTTTTGGGAGGTTTCTGTCAGTTTTGAAATTAAGATTGATTAGTGGCAAGTTTGAGTTTAAGACCATTTACATACAATAACCATCTGTCTTGACAAAAATATTCAAAAATTCAGACATATTAAAAGATTGATAATCACGCATATCCAACATATGAAAGATGTAAACTTTTAAATGATATGAAAGATTTATATAGTAGCTACTGTCAATTAGTTTTGAGTTGAAAAATTATGATTTCTAATGTAATACCAAAGCTTAGATCCCATGAATTGGTAAAAATATTTCACATCAGAAATATGATTATGAAGATATATATCTTAAAGTGATATAAAAAGTTTATAGGCTATTTCACTAGGGGCAGACCGAAGAAGAGTTTAGGTGGGGCATGTTCCTCATATTTTATACCATTTCCATTTCATAATAAGTGTCGTTCTACCATTTTTTACATAAATTAAGAAAACATATTAAAATTATATTATACCCTTAAACACTAGTTGACTCTTGACAATCTTTTTTTACTGGTTCATATGAGGTTAAACTAGACAATTTATGCTAAAAGTTACATCATAAATTTAAAACGACGCTTATTTTGAAACGAAAAAACAATTCTAAAACGACACTTATTATGGAACGGAGAGAGTATAATTTTTTTTCATATATGTAGATGAAGTTGTGTTTTATGGCCATGCTTAAAGTCTAATAAATGACCATTTGCTCAATACCACACCAAAATTCATAATTTAGCAGCCACAAATATTCTTGTTTTTTAGGTAAATATATAACTTAGAAGACAACATCAAATTTACTTTTCTACGAATCCTTCAACTATATTTTTAATTTATAAATTTAGATTATTTTTCTCTTTTGTTTTGAGTCTTTCTAAATTATTAAAGAAATTGGTTTTCTAATCTATGTAAACAAAGATCGTGGAAGTTGTTTAACAATATTCATTCATTTTATCAAACAAAATGGAAAGAAGAAACAACCTAAGTTACCAAAAACTCTAGATTGTCAAACAAAGGTCATATTTTTCTAATTCATTCTAGGTCTTAGATAACCTAAGCATGACACTGTTGTGCCGTATATTAAAAACTATTCTGGATATGTTCGTGATTTTACTCATAACTAATTGGTTTGAAGGTAAAATATAATATAAACATTTCCAAACTTATAATGAGCTCATTAGTTTTCCAACACAGTATACCTTAATTATTTTGTTTTGTAAGACTAGAATGATCAAGTCCATACATGGAAGAACAAAAAAGTGAATATTCAAAGTAGAGAAATGATATAGAAAGCAAAAGAATAAAACGTGGGGTTCCTCGTGTACAATGTTAAAAGTCGCGTTACTAATTCAAGAAACTATCTCTTTAAATGTAAGTTATTAAAAGCAAATAGTTAAATTAAAAATAATCTCACACATCTATAAGTCTATATTGACTAAGACCTCCTCACAAACCCCACTAGCACACATTTAGTACCTGATTCTGTTTCCAAGTGTTAGTGTGTGTAGCACTTTGGACATTGTCTTGTCGCTACTCTTACAACTTTATACGACTTTGAATAGAGTATTAATGCTTTAGGCCTTTATCTATTGTAGCCAATATCTCATATAGTTTTCCTTTTAACTTATCTTTGATTCGACTTGAGTGTCTCCATAACTTGCTAGCATTAAAGCTTCAACGTCTTGTATCATAAATGGTGAAGGAGATTGATCAGAAGCTGGAAGAGACAATGATGCTTCACTGTCTGGTGTCTTGATCAGAAGACTCTCCTTTGTTTTTTGTTGTTGTTCCATCATTTGTTTCAATTGTTTCCCTTGTTCTTCGATTCTTAGCTGTAGGTTTCGCTGAATCTATAAATAAAGAAAGAAAGATACATAAATCAAACACGGTTGTGGTCAAAACAAGGCATTTTGAGTTTGAATATTGCGATGATCTAGAGAGTAATAATATTTTTTAAAGCACTAAAACTAATCCAATCATGCTTTACGTTTACTTTTTACTTTTTTATAGTTGTATCAGAAAAATCTGATCTCTAGCTTAAATGCTTCGACTGGAACATGGTGGGATTTAAACTTACTAGCCAAACTAGATAAAAGACAGATCAACTGAATCACATGTTTTTTTGACACATTTATTTTGATTCTTATTACTATAAAAATCAATTTTAATTTATGGAAAATTCGTTTTATGGTAGAGAGACGAAAACCTAAAATCTAAATTTATAATCTTTACAAAAATTAGAATCTTATAACAAAAAAATTCTACAGCTGAAATACTTACCCTCGAAAAAATCTACAACCAAAATATTTACAATCACAAAACTTTACCGTCAAAAACCTAAAACCTAAATACTCAAAGCTAGTGCTTTAACGAGTCACACCTTTTATATATGTCCATGTAGAAACAAAATGTTATGTTCAAACATATAATACAATAACAAGACGAAAGCCTTCATTTTGTCTTAAAAACAAGTTTTGATGTATAGCTTAATGATTTTTTATACAACAATAGATTAACTAATTTCAAATCTAAATATTTGAGAAAACAATGAATTAAAAGTGGGTGAACCACTATTTAAGCCCATGAATATTGGCATGAGCACTAAATGCCATATGATGTAACATTTGTTTTTATTTACTTATTTAAAAGAATCTTAATTATATAAGAAAGTTATAAATAATAGTACATCATGTAACATACCTCTAGTTGTTCATGAAGATGCCTTTGAACATCTAGTTGAAGCTGAAGTGCCTCTTTAATTTGTACTCCACTGCATACATTTTTAAAATAAGATTACGTATTGTGTTACTATTTTGCCAAAAACAAACAAAAATAAACAATTAGACGTACGTTTTTGCGTCAAGGTGAGATAGCTCTTTGGCACAAAGTCTCTTCTCAAACTTGCCTGCAACACAAAACTCTTTCGTATATTTTACTATCTCAAATTATTAAAAATATATTTTTTTTAAAATGTATGGGTATATAGCCTTTAGTCTAGTGGCAGATAGTAAGTCCACCAAAAACAAACGCATTTACAGAATTAGGGATTGAGTCCTACTGCCTATATTATGTAGGAACTTGGCTATTGGGCTGGCTAGTTATGGCTCAATATTGACAAAAAAAAGTATGGAATTATTAGTATACCTTCGTGAGACTCAGGCATGTATTTCGCAATCCTATACTTCTGAAATTTAACCCAAACATTATTTAATAAAATCTTCTTTAAGGTAAAAAAAAAATGGAAGGAGAGAAGAAGTAACCTTAACCTGTAAATGGCTTTTAACATGAAATATTGTGAGTCCATCAGATTCCATCAGCTTCAATATTGCCTTAGGTGTTGCCTCTGCATAGTTACACTTTTTACTTACCCACTTAAAACAATTATAAAAAATGTGCTTTTATTTGAAATATATATACATACAAATAATGCAGCATATTATCTTCAAAGAATAAGCTTTTAATCCTCATGCAAATAGTGTTATATGAGAACGTCTAACTTTATAAGATGCTTTTTTTTTTAGTAACTGAGAGTTTCCAATTTCTAGGAAGACCGTAGACTACGACAAGTGGAGACCCTGCATCATTCTCTACAGAAGATCAGGATATCAGACACTGAAGCTTCGTATAAGATGACTTTGGATCTCATGTCCATGATTCATATGTATATCTAATATAAGCTTATTTGGGTAACCAATAAGTTATAGCTAGGCTTTAATAATTTGTAAAGACCAAGCAAGTTAAACTGGTCCCATTGTGCAGCACTAACGCTAATAGAACTTTATGCTAATATAATCAAAAGAATGAGAACATTTTGAAATGTTTTTGGACTTACTATCAGCTCCACCAAGACGATTAACACATTCCACAAACTTCTCATGGAGATCTTGAGTCCACCTAATCCGTGTCTTATTCACACAATTAGGAGCCATCGAACCTCCATGTGTTGAGAATGAAGAAGGAGAAGAAAATCTTGGATGGTCTTTGTTAGGTCGATAATTTGATGATGAGAAATTCAGATTTGTTATATTAGAACTACTATAAGTCCTCTTACATAGTTCCTGCAATAAACATTACGAAACAATCATGAAGGATCAATATCATAGTTCAAATTACTAGTAAAAAATTAGTTTGTACAGCCACGATCTAGCCAAGTAAAAGAGAATGTGTAGCCATACTTGTTGATGTTGACTTGCTGCAAAAGAAAGCGAATACGAGGTTGATGAAGCCTTTGTTGAAGCGAAATCATTAGCACATGATCTTTGATATAATATTGGATTCGAGTAATTATCTGAAAGAGGCTGCTGCATAGGAACCATTGATTCAGATTGGTCTAATGATAAAGGATCCAAAGATCGATGAAACGAAGAAGGATAAGACTTTGAAGATGAACATTGTGCAGGAAAAGATTGAGAATCGTATGAAGGAAAACAAGTAAAGGTTTCTGTAGTCGTCCATGGAGATGATGATGGTTGATTGTATTGATGACTCATATTCAAATCTTGTAAATTAAACGGCTGAGGCGGTTGCGGTTGCGACTGTAAACGACTTTCTTGTGAAGCGTTTGAGAATTCAAAGTTGATGTTATCCATCAGAACCGGACAAGAGAAACAGAAATTGTCGGTTTTTGCATCAGAAACATATGATCTTGGTGTAGATCTTCAATGATTTATTGAAGAAAAAAGTCTAGCAGAAAAAATGAAGATTCGATTAAATAAACAAAATAATCGAGGGAATATATAACGATCAATATGAAATCTAAAGTTTTTTTTTTTGTGAGTTTTGTGGAATCTCTCTTACATTCTTCCAAAGTCTTCAGGTGCAAGAGAGATGAGTATGATATAAAACAAAGGCTTTACATTTGATTATTCTCAAAATGGATAGGAGTGCGTATTTTTTTATTATCAAATGGCTATAATTGCAAAAGTCCAAAAATCTTATTTCAATAAAAGTTATTAGTATTATAGAAGTTAGTTTTATTTAATTTCCACTTGCCTAGACCTTATCGTTATTCTTCTTCATTTGTAGAAATATCAGAAAAAGAGTTCGCTAAAAAAATAGACAAAAATAGTAACCTTACACGGAAATCAATTATAGTACCATTAATTCATTTCAAATCCTGATCCTGTTATAATACCATGCATATAAATTAGCATTTAAATATGTATTTATATAAGTAGACAATTCTCTAGGCTCTAAATCCATATCGAGACATAATCATATATCTTTTTTATTTCTCAACAATAGATATTATTATATAAGAGTAGGAAAGTTTACAAACTAAAAACTATATGCTAGATTTCTACTACGGCGGGCAGATAATGAGCTTTATGATTTAGAACTCTAAAAATAAATGTAAAAATGAAAAACAAAATATGCTTTTTAATCTTCTAGGAAGGGAGCAAAAATCAGCTACATGTCGCACCACCACTTCTATAAATAATTAACATATAATTTAGTAATTTATGTTTTTTTATTAAACCGATAGTAATAAACAGATATATAATTCTCTTCGAAATTAGGAAATAATAAAACATGAGAGGCCAATAAATAATAAGTTGGACCATCATCAGAACTGGATCTGATCCCATTAGTTTGAAATATTTGAATGGGACTCCTATTTTTAAAGAGCGTCCTTAATAACTAGTAAAAACTCAAAAAGTAGCTACAATTTTTTTTTTTTTTTTTGAAAATGTGAAATTTATCTCTTCAACAAAAATGAGAGTACAAAAGAATCAATGCTAGACCTTCTTCTCATCTCATGTCCCTATGCTTGTTCATTGGATTGACAAAGCTATTCGAAACAGGATCTCTTCTCTTCATTATATGCTTCCACAAAGGCTTTATAGAGTTCTTCAACGATAGTTTGAGACTAGGATTTCTTAATTCTTTATTTTTTGATTTGTTCCCTTGTCTCGTCTTTCTTATTTGTACTTCTTTTCTGGTTGTTTATAATTATTGTAAACTCTTTTGATGATTAATAAAGTTTCACATTTCATCAAAAAAAAATGTTTGGGAAAGTATAAAATAGCTATAACATGAATAAAGGAAATTAGCTAGTAAAAACTTCAAACCATCTTCTTCTCAAGTTTTCAAGTTTGTGTTGCCACACTATAATGAAGAGAAGAAATTCTATTCCTGGGAACCTTATCAATTATTCTTGTTAAAGAAGCAGTATCCAATCCATTGTTAAAGTAGCTACAAATTTATTCAATATATAGCAAAATTTTGATATAAGATATTAAGTAAAAGATAGATAACAAAATTATTATGTGAATATCAAAATAATCTGATTTAAATATTAAACATTTTCATTATTAGATGTCCCAGAGTAGTAAACATTTGATTATATAAGTATATGTACATATGATATATAACAAAATATTGATATATAAATAGAAAAAATGTTAACTTAAAAATAAATAAACAAAGTTATTTGTATGGATTTTAAATTAATATGATGCATATATCAAATAATTTTAAATATTGCATGGATCCAAATATTTCAAGTAAGACTCTAACCATCATTGATACATTTGCGCGATCGTCAAGAGTCGAGACAAATGATAAAACCAAAGTGCGTAATCTCCGAGTCATGAAAGTGGTGAAATAGTACGTGAAAGACGTGTGTATAAAACATGAAGTGTTTAAAAACTTTTATTTTATTTTTTTGTCTGCATTTAAAAACTTTTTTTTTATTTCATTTTCAAATATTATTTGTTACCTAATATATTTTCTTAAAAGTAAAAAACTAAGGGCTTAATTGTAAGACTTTTTTGTTGAATATAATACTCTTTAAAATTTAGTTATATTCATTTATTTAAATTCCTCAAATATGATTGGCTTTTAAATGAGCATTATGCTCAACAAAAAATATTACCAATCAAAGCTTAAAGAAGAGTACAACTTATGAAATAATGATGCACATTCACAATTTTCTTTTTCTTTTTTCTTAATAAGGTTTATAGTTAGGAAGGCTTATACTCGAATTTCATAACTTATTAACCTGTTAACTCATAAACCCACTTTTTAACTGGCTCAGGAGAAAAAACCGAAATTTATAGTGCTTATTATGTTTCTGTCGAACGAGGTCATTCGAGTTATAAAAAAAGGTTTTTGATTCGTGAAATTAGAAATGAAGACAAAGACATTGATAGTTAAGTATATATGTAATATTTGAATTGTTAATAACGCAATGACCAATCAAAAATGAAGTTGCATTTGTCAAAATTAAAGGTCCATTGGGTTTCGGATTCACTTGCACCATTGAATATAAAACGATTTAATATTAGATTATTAATAAATGATTGCCCAATCAAAATAAAACTGCGTTTGTAAAACGTTTACTTTGTTCGACCCAAGATTTGGGAGAATATATTTTACACAAGCATCTTTTTCTAATAATGTAAACATTATAGCATAAACTTTAGACATAATTACTAAAATAGTCTACAATTATATAGAAATGACTCAAATAGTCTCTAAAAAGGTGGACAAAAAAAAAGGTGTGGGAAAAGTCACAAATGCCATGTAAATAATAAAAAAAAAAAACTGAAAAGAAAAAAAAAAAAGAAAACTGTATCGACGGTTTTCTTTTCTTCTTCTTTTCGTTTCAGTTTCTTCTTCTTT
>OVBA01007667.1:269-14041 GCA_900406435.1 Lepidium aucheri | reverse complement strand
ATGAATATAACTATATTTTGTTGTGTGTGAAAACAGATATTTATATTATTCATTTTATATTTCCATAGTTTTATGATATTACTTAAAATATATATATATCTATTTTATTTGTACTTAATATATGAAGACTTAATTTCTTACCTTATTATATTAATTTATAATAGTAAAAATTTTTAAATTTTTTTATTTATTAGTAAAAAAGATTTTTTCATTTTTTCAAATGAATACAGTTATATTTTGAACTTTAATTTTTTTTTATTTTGTATTTATTGTATTAGAAAATAATTTATAATATACATAAACTAATGATAATATTCTTGATAACATGTTTATAAATCTAAATGAATATATGTCTCAAAATCTAAATTAACATGTGTCTAAAATTAAAATAAATACGTTCTAAAAATATAAATGAATGTTAATCTAAGATCTTAAATAAACATGGGTCTAAAAACTTATATGAACATAAATTTAAAAACCTAAATGAATATGGGTCTAAAAATTTAATGAACATGTGTTTAAAAACTTAACACGAGTAAAAAAATTATATACAAATATTGTAATAAATCAAAATCTTAGTAATAAAAGATCAGAAAATTTATTTCGTGTACAACACGAGGTATCATTGTAAACTGATTTTTATTTGATTATATATATATATATATAATGAATAAATTTGAATATATGAACCAAACTATGAAATAAGAAAGAAAAAATAATATCGCATATAAATATTATTAATATATATAAATAACAAAAAACGTAATTTGTTTTCACAAAGAAATACTTGTGTCCAACATGAATAATCATCTAGTGTATACATAAATTTCAATTTTTCTAGGCAGTAGTCTTATCTCCCACTTACGTACGAGCTGATTATTTTCTTTCATTCTCAAATAATAACATTTTTTTCTTACAAGAAAAAAAAACAATAGTATATATATTTTCCATTTTTGATTATACATTTGAAGATTATTATTACTTCAAGAATTTGTAATTATATATCGGAGTCTTGCTTATAAAAATAATTATCAGAAGCGCGTGTAAGGCGATTCTGATCTTCGAATTTTGATTTTCTTCCGGCGGTTCTGGTTTCTGATGAGATATTCCATCGAGCTCTTCACCGGCTCTCTAAAATTGGTTTCCGGCTCTTTCTGGCAATCTTGGAGTGGTTTCCGGCTCTTCTCTGGTGATTTTGGTGTGATCTCTGGATTTCTCATCATGATTACCGAGATTGTTCATACTCCTCCTAGCTCTTCTCCTCTGATTTCTGGATCTTTGAATTCGATGATTGACTCTATTCAAATTGGAGCTTCTTCGGCCCCGATTAATGTCGATTGCTGGATCTTCTTCTCCGCTTCTTGCCCCAAATCCTGTAACTGTGAGTTCTTCTCCTCTGATTTCACCAGATTACTTAGCTTCTGTGATCTTAAAATCCAGCAATCCTATTTCGAAATTCAACTTGGACCTATCTTTTTTGAATGGTACTGTATCTGCTGTATTTCGGAAGATCTTGCTATCGATTCGCCTCCTTTGTGGTCTGACTTTCTCTTAGGGAATTTTATTGGAGATGCTCCTCATGTTGGATCTGTTCATGCGACAGTCAATCGTATCTGGCAAAATCAGGCGAAATCCCTCAAGATCGATGTAAATTTTCTTAGTCCCACATTTGTTCTCTTTCGCATAACTGATGAAGGTGTTCGCAATAGAATTTAAGAAGAAAGTTCTGGCATATTGGTGAGGTTATGTTGGTTATTCATGAATGGTGCCCTGATACCTCCTCTTAGAATCCTGACATTTCTTCTCTTCCTATGTTGGTTGACTTGATGTTCCAAATCATCAATTCTCTTATAAGGGACTCAGCTTTCTTGGTAGTCACATTGGTGATCCAATCAAACTTCACCCAAAAACTGAGAAATGTTTGGGTCTTGATGTTGCTAGAGTCATGATTGAGGTTGATTTTCATCGCCCTCTTCCAAAAAACAATTTTATCTCGGTTGGAAAGTTCTCTGAGGCTAATGTGTCTGTTAACTTCCCATGGCTTCCTCCTCGTTGGTGTTCATGTAATAAATGGGGTCATGCGGTAAAGGATTGTATCCGTAAAGTGGAAATCTTAAAGGATAACCATGACATTGCTCCTGTGTCTAGTGCTAATGTCTCTGATACTACTCATGAGATTGGACTTGACACTAATTATGTTAATGCTCCTGCATCCGGTTCTAATGTATTTGGTATTGTTCATGTGATTGGCCTTACAGCTCCTACTAATAATGTTCATGTGACTGGCCTTACAGCTCCTACTGATAATGTTCATGTGACTGGATCTGATGTTTCTCCTCAGATTATTCCTAGCGTATCTTTAGTACCAAAGAGTCCTACTCTTAACAAGAATATACTGGTGACTTCAGCAATGTCTCCTACTATATTGCCTAGTCCTAGTAAGAAGATTTTGACTCCTCTGAACTCAAAATGGACAACTGTTACAAGATCTAATCGCGTTGCATTCTCATCTAACTTGGTTATGATGGATTCATCAAACCCTGTTAAAACTGCTTATGTTTCCCATTCCTCTTGTTTTCAGGTGCTGGATGAAGATAGAGAGGATGGTGAAATCCTGGATTTAATAACAGTGTGGGATAAGAAACGTAAGGGTAAAGAAAACAAAAGCATTACATCTCGATCAAAGTCGACTCGATCAGTCTCTTTAATGCTTCTACTAGCCAGACTACTAATACCAAAGCTTCTGGTAGGAAGCCATGAATTCTTTTTTCTCTTGGAACTTGCGAGGTTTCAACCAAACTCGCAAGCATATTATGGTTCGAAAATGGATAAAAGAAGAAAATCCTTTATTTGGTTGTTTTCTGGAAACTATAGTACATGAGGTTAATTGTGAAGCTATTTTAAAGTATGGTGTCCCATATTGGCACATCATATCGAATTATAGTAATCATTGACTTGGTAGAATATGGATTTGTAGTTCTCCGGATGTAGTTCTTACTCCTTTTTTCTGTAGTGCTCATCTTTTGTCTTGCTCTATTCTTCTCAAATCGACAAATGAGCAGTTTTATTGTTTTGCTGTTTATGCTTCCAATTTTGAATTGGACAGACGTGCTCTCTGGAATGATCTAAACTCTTTTAACAGTAATTCGGCTGTCAAGCTACCCCTTGGATTCTTCTTGGAGACTTTAATGAGATTTTCTCATCATCTGAACATTCTAGAATCTCTTACTACATTCCTGATCAGACTGGTATGTCACATTTTCGAGATATGGTTCACAACTGTGACCTTGTTGATTTAACCTTCTCTGGTCCTTTGTTTACTTGGTGGAATAAATGAAATATTGAACCTATTGGTAAAATGCTTGATTGTGCATAGGTGAATGGAACTTTGTGGTCCGGTTATCCTCATCGGTTTCTACTTCCAGAAAGCCATTTCGATATTTAGCTTCTTAGCGATCATATAGAGTTTATTTCTCATATTTCTACAAGCTGGTCTAGCTCGCCTCCACTCTATCATTCAAGATATGCTCTTCACATATTTCACAATAAGTTAAAGTCACTTAAGCAAGTTCTTTGTGAAATGAACAGAACTCATTTTGGTAATATCCCTGATCGAACTAAAGAGATTTATACTGAACTCTGCAGACTTCAAGAGCAAGCTCTCTTTCATCCTAACCCTACAACTTTTGAAGCAGCTTCAATGGCTTCTTCTAACTGGCATAGCCTTTCTCATCTTGAGGAAAGATTTTACAAACAAAAATCTAGAATTTGTTGGCCTTGTGCAGGTGATCAGAATTCAAAATTCTTTCACTGTATGGTCCAATCTCGTACAGGAAAAAATACCATTAGGAGTATTACAACTGCTTCAGGTGAAATTCTGACTGATATTGATGGTATTAAGCGTGAGGCAGTCTCCTATTTCTCATCGTTTCTTAACCATCAATCTGATTCCAGTTCTTATATAAATCCAGGTCTCTCTGACCTTATCGATTTTAGATGTTCAAATGAATCAGCTTCTCAGCTTGTTGCTCCTGTGTCTTCTAAGGAAATTACTCAAGTGGTTTTCTCAATGCCTCTTAATAAATCTTCTGGTCCATACGGTTATCCTGCTGAATTTTACAGATCAGCTTGGTCAGTAATTGGTCAAGACTTTATCATTGCTATCCAATCCTTTTTCTTATTTGGATTTCTTCTCATAGGAATAAATGCTACAGCCATTACTTTAGTCCCTAAGCATTCTATGGCAGCTAAGATGCAGGACTATAGACCCATAGCTTGTTGCAACATCATCTACAAAGTAATCTCGAAGCTGATTGCAAATCGTCTCAAAGTAATTTTGCCTGATGCGATTGAACTGAACCAGACTGCATTCATTAAACGCCTTTTACTGTTGGAAAATGTTGTATTAGCTATTGAGATGGTGAAGGACTACCATAAAACTTCAATATCTTCAAGGTGCACTATAAAGTTTGATATCAAAAAAGCTTTTGATACAATAAGCTGGGATTTCATCAAGTCTGTTTTACAATCTATGTGTCTTCGTGATCAATTTATTCATTGGATTGGTATACGCATCTCCACAGCGAGATTTTCTGTTGTTATCAATGGTGAACTCGAAGTTTTTTTCACAAGTTCAAGGGGCATTAGACAGGGGTGTTCCTTATCTCCTTATCTATATGTTATTGTTAATAACATACTTTATAAACTCCACAACTCTGCTGCTTCTAGTTCACTATTTGGGTATTATCCTTTATGCAAAAAAATTGGTCTCACCCACCTAAGCTTCACAGATGATATTCTTGTTTGTGATGATGGTTCTCCTGCATCTCTACACGGCATAATGGATGTTTTAAAACACTTTGGTGATATCATGCTTATGTATAAATGCAAGCAAATCCTCCATATTCACTGCAGGCAGTAATACCTCTTCTCTTATTGATGTTGCAACTCAAGCTGGAATATCTTTAGATAACTTTCCTATCAGATATCTAGGTTGACCTCTGACCACTAAAGTAATGTCTAAATGCGATTATGAACCTCCTATCTCTAAGATTCGCAATCGCATATCTTCCTAGACATCTAGATCACTCTCTTTTGCTGGTCATGCACAATTGATTGAATCAGTTATCTCCAGTATCTTGAACCTCTGGTGTTCTACTTTCCAACTTCCTAGTGCTTGTTTTGTTGAAATTGAGAAGATGTGTTCTGTGTTTTTATGGTCTGGAACTTTGAATACTTCAACAAAGGCAAAGGTTAATTGGAAAGAGGTTTGTTTACCAAAAGAAAAAGGTGGTTTAGGTCTCAGACCTCTAAAAGACTCTTCAAAAGTCTTTGCTTATCATCTGATATGGAGACTTGTTTCTTTGACAGAATAATTATGGTCCAATTGGGTAACTCATTATCTTCTTCGTTATAGTTCCTTTTGGGATGCCAAAGATAATAATCAGGGATCATGGATATGGTGTAAGCTTTTGAAGCTTCGAGACAAAGCTTACCCCTTCATTAAGATAAGTATTTAGTCTGGCCTTACATCTTTCTTTTGGTTTGATAACTGGTGTAATATGGGAAAGTTAATTGACACTACTGGTTCTAGTGGAACTCGATATTTTGGTCTCCAGAGAAATGCTTTAGTAGCTGATGCATATATTGGAGATTTTTGGCACTTTCGATCTGCAGGTCTCCGTCGCTTTGCTTCTCTCATTGATCAGATTCGTTTGAATCATATACCTGATTCCTCACTAGGATCTGACCTGGTTCTTTAGAGGCACTCTCCCAACATCTTCAGACCATATATCTCTGCAAAATGTACTTGGCAACAGATCTGTAACTCAAGTCCTTTGGTTTCATGGAGCAAAATCATTTGGTTTCCTCAAAAAGTACCCAGGTTCTCTTTTATAGCTTGGCTGGCCATCAAAGATAGACTAGCAACCGGTTCAAGAATGCGCAATTGGGGGATAATTCAGGAGTGTGTCTTATGCGGTGAGAGAAATGAATCAAGAGATCACCTATATTTCACCTGTCCTTACAGCTTTTCTATCTGGTTTTCTCTTGCAAGTGGATTGCTTGGCTCAGACATTGATCCGGATTGGACCACCACTTTTTCTAACCTCACACATCACAAGTATAGCGGGCTGGATTTTGTGCTTATAAGGTTAGCATTTCAGGCCACTTTATACTATGTTTGGCTGAGCGAAACATTCGTATTCATGGTGGTATACGTTCTTCATTCTCAGCTCTCTCTCATGTGATTGATAAGATCATTCGCAATCGCATTTTTTCCCTGAATTATAGAGGTCGACACAGATTGGAACCCCTTTTTCGACGTTGGTTTGAAGTTCGAAGAGTCTGATTTTAATTCTCAACTCTATTCCTTATGTTTGTATTAAGTTGATTCTTTGTATATAGACTCTTGTATATAGTTTTTGATGATCAATAAATTTCACATTTCATCAAAAAAAAAATTATCACCAGGATTAGTAAGTGATATACTCATTTATTTGTTTATTAATATTCTTAAATATTTATTGACGTTTTTTACACCACGATATTTTTTTTGGTTTTAATTTTACTTTTATACTTTAAAATCATTTAGTACTAACTTGTAAGATTTTTCGTTACCATTTAGAAATTTTGCGTCGCGTTTTGAGAACCTGAAATCGATGTCATCTTTTGGTGAGGGAGATGGGGATGAAAAAAAACTGATTAAAGACTAAATAACTTACAATTTCTATTTTTTTGTAAAAAAAACTGATTCTTATGTTTTGCGATTAAAACAAACTGATGAAAGAAAATAACTAATCGCTTAATTAATCTGTTGCATGCATGCGAAAGGAAGAATTTTGTAATGTCAGTGTTTCGATTATTATGTTATATCCAGGTATTAGTTGTATCTAAACTCATAGTATATGCTATCAAACATAACCACCCGTAATTTCTATATCTTTTGGTGTATAAATCAAACTCATTTTTGTTTTCATTATATAATTTCAAACTTTAAGAAAATATCATAATTTTTAAAAATCTATTCAACATCGTAATTCGTTTGATGAACTAAATTAAGCGGTTACTGTACCGCATTTAAGGTATACATTTTTTTGAACTAAAATTAAGTTTGGTTAAGATGATACAGCTAATGTCTTCGGTATTAAGGGTTTGATTCTTCCCTATTACAAATGGAAGAATAAAATGGGTTTTGTGAAGTCGTTTTAGTCTACTAATTGGATACCACCTATCCAGTTGTTGAGAAAAATAAAATAAGTTTGGTTTCAATATTATGGTCAAGATTTACATAATACATAATTTGAATTTTTCTAGTTTTTTTTTTTTTTTTTTTTTTACAAAAGGCATTTATTATATTTAGTTTAGAGTGCAGGAGGTGGACAAGGACGTGGACGTAGACATTGACCTGAACTGCTTCTCGACTTTGAAGCTCTCCAACTCTTTCCTGGCTTTGGGGCTCCGCATGTACAAGATGGATCTACTCCACCCAGCTCTCTCATAGGTTTTTGTACTATGAATAAATGGAAAATTGGGTATATAAAAAAAATTATGTTAGAAATAAAGATATCAATTTAAATGCAATATAGAACTCAAGAATATTATGTGGGAAATTTTGAGAAGGTTCTAACAAAAAATAAATAAGACCAATAACATTTCTAATAATTATTGTAGATTTATAATTTGTGCTAGTATCCTCGATGATGTTGAATAAAACAATTGTTTGTTGTAACTCAACTATGAATATCTAAAGAAATTGATTCTCTTCTCGTAGAGAATAACCACGACTTATAAAAAAATCCTTCTAGAACGCTAATATCCCAAAAGAATACAGATTTAGTGATATAAGAACACTGACCTAGACTCCGTCGAGTGATCTCAATGCCTTGAATTTCAGAGAAGAGACAAAGAAGTAGAAGAGACACAGATAGAAGAAGAACATTTATTGACCTCTTCGGAACCATTCTTCTTCAATTATGTAATGTTTTGTTTTTGTTTTCTATAAGAGTATATCACGTAACATTGAATGTATATATAGATATAAAGGACTAATGGAGGTATTCGTTTTCTAAGTTGTAACATTGGACCGGTTTATTAACAAAGGAAAAACACTCGACAGGTTTCTAAGCTGTTGAAAGATAAAATTTCTAATAATAATCCAATTATGACTTTCTTTATTTATTAAACGAAATTATGACTTTCTTTCCAGTTTCTTGATACGTTATATAAAACATTATAGTATTTATTGGACAGGTAATCATCGTTAGATTTAAGGACGAAGAAATTTTCTACCACCAAGAAGGATTTCTAATATAACTAATGGTTCTTATATATGTGAAATGAAACTTCATGTTTTCAAAACTTTGAAAGTTGACTTTTTGTATTTTTTTCTAAAAAGAATTCTAATAAATTTAAAATTTTTGCTTTCCACGTTTTAAAGAAAAAATCAATTTCTTTTAGTGATAATTGTATTTTAATATACATCAATATTTATTTTAAAATTAACGATATTTTTAGTCAAAAATTAAATAGACAAGTATCGATCTATAGTCTAATGTGAGCTCTTTAGGTCCATCAAGCAATCTCGCCCATGTGACTATATTTGTTTTGAGGTGGAAGAGAGTATGGGTTGTAGAGAGATTCAGCCCAACAAGAGAAGGAAGCTGATTTCATTAACAGACTTTTGTTTGATAGATTCAGTTAGTTGGTATATTGCTTAGGAGAGTAGCGACTATCTTCTTCTGTACACTTGTAAAATCTCAATTGGAGCTCTCTGTAAAAACACCAAAAAAGCATAGTGAATCCCAGATCAAGGATCTAGAGAGAGATGCACCTATAATTCAAGGATCTAAAGAGAGATGCACTTATAATTGTACGGAACTCTATAAACTTGTGTGTCTAGTTTTGTGCTTGTTACTTGAATCTAATAACGAAGAAATGTCTGAATCAATCGCATGATTTGGCAACAAGTGGTATCAAGAGCCATGTTTGTGCGTGAGAAGATTCAAGGGTTTCTCAGAAACTCATTGGAGATAAATCGAGACTAACTTGATTGAAAGAGTGATTCAATCTGTTGAAGCTGAAATAAGATTTTGTGGCACATCAGTTCGCGTTGCAAGCAAAGATTGGATCGCAATACCGAAGAAGTTCTTATCCCCTACAGGAAATCAAAGATCACAACGATTAGAAATCAGGGAATATCTGAACTAAAATTCGTATTCTACTTTGAAATCTTTGTCAATCTATTTACCACTCAGATTCTTTTTAAATACACCAAAAGGATTGTATTGTGTTAGTAATCCGATTACATTCTCACTTCTAGGACTACTATTCTGCAGGAAGTTCCTGTTAGTGTGAAGCATAGAGATGGAATCAACGGATGGAAAGTTTGAGGTGGAGAAATTTGATGACAAGAGAGATTTTAGGTTGTGGAAGTACAGAATGTTGGGAAAGTTAGAAATTCAAGATTTGCTATATGTGATTGAGCAAAACTGAATCTTCAAAGGAGGTCAAAGTAGAAGCTAAGAAAAAAGATCCAAATTAGGAAAAGAAGATAGAAGAACAAGAAGCTTGCTCGGGCAATGCTTGACAAGTATTGTTCTCGGGAAATCATGAACGAACCAAAAACATATGCTCAATGGAAAGAATTGGAAAGATATTATCAGATAAAGAAACTACCAAATCGTATCTATCTTAAGAAGCAGTTCTCTAGCTATAATATGGATGAAGATAAAGCGATTGAAGATAATCTGAAGGCCTAGTCAGTAAAGTCAACTCTCTCCCGAGTATTAGGGTCTTTTGTGATATCTCTCATTCTGGTTGGTTTGCGACGTCTCTTACGCTGAGGTTGCTCCTTATAATTCTCAGCTGCAACATCTTGTTATACTCCATCCATATCTCCAATCTCAGCTGCCACATCTTGTTCTACTCCATCCATATATCAATCTCAGCTGCCACATATCATATAATACAAAAAACTCATTAAATGCCTATCTAATTCATCAAATCCAAATCATTACCAGCTGCTACTTGAATTATTCCATCAGGGTTCAGATCATCCAATTCTTTTTCCACTTCATTAGCAGCTTTGAAAGTCTGATCCTCCAAATTCTTGTTCCACTTCAACATTAGCTTTGTCAGTCTAATTCTCTGATTCACTTTCCACTTAATTGGCAGATTTGAAAGTCTGAGCTTCTAACTCTTGTTCTGTATAATGTTGAGTACTTATGAACTTGACCTCATCTTCTTCTAATGCCTTCTTACGTTTGATGGACTTCTTCTTTGGTCGACCCATCTAATAGTACCTGAAAAACTTACAATTTTACATTGTTAAAAAGTTTAATAGAAACAGACATCGGTGTATAAAACATTCAGACAACACATTCACAATCAATTCTTATATTTTAGATATAAATTCCTTCACAATCAGATGGTAGTCTGAGCTTCATCTCTCAAGTTATCGACATCCATGTAAACAACTGCAGGGAAATGACCTATATCTATATATCCATGTTCTACATTACCCTCTATATAACTTCTATAAGGACACTTCATAAAAACATACCAAGTAGACGACTCACTCTCCCTAGAGTAGAAAATTTGTTTAGCTTGAGAAGCTAATATGTAAGGATCGTTAGAAAAGGATACTTGACTGTGGTTCAGATTAACAATGTGAAACCGTCGTCAACTTTCACACCATTTCCTCTCACTGCGCATTGACATCTGAAAGCTGGGACATAAAATAGATTGTAGTCCAACAATATTATGTCAATCATTCTGCCATAGTATGACACTAAATCAGCAACTTGCGATGTATCTTTTTCACTCGATCTACACATAGCTGCTGCCTCATAGTATATCCCACTATTCTGACTTTGTCTATCAGTTGAACTTGTATGAAACCTATGCCCATTAACTATATAACCTGGATATGACCTGGCCTTACAACATGGACCATATGCTAACATCTTGAGAAGTTTTCTATGATTTTCTGAATCAATAGGTACCTAGTGTTTAAAATATACGTTATTTACATTGGAAATTTTTGAAAATAACAAACTGATATGTATAGGAAAAAGACATTACATACATGTTCCTTCAACCAAGTTGGAAAATGCTTTGTATGCATATTCCATAGTACAATACCATCTCGCCGACACCTAGCATTGCTGTCTTGTAAATGCTGTAGGTGAAAGCTTTTTACGAGACAAAAGATATAAATTTTTTATTTGTTTTATGTTTCAGAACAATAGTGTATGTACAAGTATTTGAGTAGTAACTTACTCTATAAAAGGGTCTATCATGGCTGTATTCTAGATCACTGCAAGATAAACAATATTCCTATCTGATTCAGCAAGTGTTACAAACTTAGCTACTGATAATGGACGCCCCTCTAATATGGAGCTGTTCTCATACTCTGTATTTCTATCCAACTTTTCTACGACATTTGTTGTCTTCTTTAAAAAATCATAATAGACTTTCACACATTCTTCTGCAAGATACGACTCAACTATAGAACCCTCTGGTCTTGCATAATTTCGTACATAGTCTTTCAAGACTTTCATGTACCTATACAAGCAGAAAATATACATTTCAGTGTATTTACATTGTAAGTACAAATATATTACTAGTTGATAAGAGTACCTTTCAAATGGATACATCCATCTAAATGGACAGGACCACCTAGTCTTGCTTCTCTACCTAAGTGGATTGTCAAATGAACCATGACATCAAAGAAACTTGGAGGGAAAAATCGTTCAAACATGCATATTGTTTCAACAATTTTAGACTCTAGTTGTGTAATCATCTCAACATCAATTACACGTTGGCAGAGGTGATTGTAGAAGTGCATATTCTTGAAACAGCAAGTCTAGGACCTTTAGGTAATAAGCCTCGCAGAGCAATATGGAGAAGTTGTTGCATCAGAACATGGTACTCATGTGATTTTAGTCCCATTACCTTATTATCATCTAATGTCACACACCTTAAAATGTTCGAACAGTAGCCATCTGGTCCTTTAAAATCAAATAGTCGCTTACAAAATATTTTCTTTTCTTCTTTTGATAGTGTCCAAGGTGCTGGAGGAAGTTAAGTTCTTTTCCCTTGAACTCTAGCATGTAAATCCTTTCGGATCCCAAGTGCTTCAAGGTCTTTCTGAGCCTTAAGACCATTGTTTGAATTCCCACAATGCAGCAATGTTGATATACAACTTGCAGCCACATTTCTTTCTGCATGCATGACATCTACATTATGTCTTATCGGCAAATCCTGACAGTACATTGAAAGTCTAGTAAGTAATTATAATAGAACACAAATAAATAAAAGTCTTATCTGATTTAGAATACTATACCTTCCAATACGGCAAGTTGAAAAAAGTCGATCTCCTTTTCCAGCGAGATAACTCCTCTACGTCTAGTTCTTCTTCTTCTTCCTCTATAGCTGGACATATTTCTGAAACTGGTGTAAAAGGAAGAGGCATGATGAAACACTGATAAGTAAAAGTAGAAAAAAATGATTATGAGCGATTTCAATTGAAACTGTAACAGAGAGATGGTTGAAGAAGAAGTGTAAACTATAGTGGAAACGTGGGTTAACTAAAACGTGGGATTAGTGGAACAATTATTGTTAATATTTTTTTAAAAACAATTTGGGTTAATGGACCAAAATTGGGCTGTTTTGACAATATATAAAAAGATATAGGCTTAAAACAAATCTAGCCCATTACCTGTAAAAATCTAGATAATGGTGGAAACATGATAAGCCGCCGTTGAGCCACCATCGATATTTACCTTCTTCCATTTTTTTATATAATCCGCCCCAGAGCCACTGTATAAGCTACCTTCTCATTCTCGATTGAACTCCCATGTCTATTAACAATCCATGTGATAGGAAGAAAAAGAGATGGTTAACAAAATCAAATCGATTTCTATAATTCATCTCTTTTCTTTATATGGATATATCTTCTATTAGTTGTATTAACAACAGAAGTTAAAATAAATGACTCACCGGAAGTATAATTTCCAAGAATCTCCAAATCGCAGAACAATTTTGGTCATCTCTGCAGAGTTTAGTTCGAACATTTTTTTTTGCTTTTTGTTAAATGAAAATAAAAAGAGAATAAGAAACATATATTATCTAAAGCAAACGAAACTTTCGGAAACCTATTTTTTTAGGTCTAACAACACGTATCGCAATTTTTGAGTAGAAGTGAGGTGGTTACTAACTTGTGTATTATACTAATTAGGATGTTACAGATTTTTATAACATACGTTGTAACAAACAAAATTTTTAATTAATTAATACATAGTTTTAAGTTGATGTTTGTAAATTATAAATAATATTATTATATTATGGAATTATAAATCTTATCAGATTATAAATAAAATAATTTATAATTAATCATGTCTAATTAATATGATAAATTATTGGGGGATTTTCAAAATACCTCTATTGGCATGTATCTTTTCAAAACCTACCATTTTCTTTGAAAATTCGGAGAGAGAAATAGTCATCATGGGGTATGTTTTGAAAAAAGGCATTTCGAAAGGAGCAATTTTAGTGTTTTATCTAAATTATTCTATAATATAATTTATGATTTATAATTGATATTTATGATTTTAATATAATAAATAAATTTACTATTATTTCAAATATAATAATATTATCTACTAACACAGCACCGCTTATAGTTTACCAATCAATATTATTTTGTCCTGCTTTTATATCAAAACTGCACCTTTACCGTACCGCATTTTATCCCGCACTTGTATCGTACC
>OVBA01007666.1:0-14041 GCA_900406435.1 Lepidium aucheri | reverse complement strand
CATCTAGTGTAGTTTGTCATATTAGCTAGTTTAAGAGCTCACATGAATATTCGCCANAATATTCGCCAAACTTTGTGACAGAATGTTAGGTTATCTGGACTAGAACTAGGTATTAGATGAGTTGTTTGCATGTTTTCTCTGAATATTGGTTCGACATCCACTTGCTTATCCACTTACCTCAATGATTTGATAGCTTAGACCGAAAAAATCTTGTTATCAGAAATATTTCGCAATCCCAGAACAGTTCAGAAGACATCGACACGAAATGTTTCACTTTATCAAAGATCACGTACATCGTAAGATTAAAGGCTAGGAAACTCGATATCTAAGCACAGCTGGAAAAGAGACTTTAATAAAATCGGTTGCTTTAGAAATGACTGTGTATAGTAAGAATTTTTTTAAGTTACCCACCTTGATTTTCTCTACTCTCAAGAGTATGTTAAGTGCTTTCTGGTGGGAAGGAATGGTGAGCAACGAAAGACTTCCTGGGTTTTGTGGAAAAAATTATCTACACAAAAGTATTGTGGCGGACTTGGATTTCGACGCTTACAAGAGTTTAAAAATATATCTTCCACCCCATTGTCCAAGTGACAGTTTACTCTGAAATTATACTTCTCATGGAAAATATACAGTCGAATCTAGCTACTACATTGCTTCTCATCGGCCTCCTCTAGATGCTTATTCAATTCTATCGGTCAATGCATTCCCAGATTTGACATCACAACTCTGGTATTTGCCTATTCCGCCAAAATTAAAACATTTCTATGGCATATTGGATCCAATAGTCTTGTGGTTGGCGTCAACGTAGCAACATGTAACATTCAAAAATCATTTGTTTGCATTCGTTCTACCACTTCTCCAGAGTGTCAAAATCACACATTATACACATGTTCTTACGCTCACGCAGCTTGGCGGATTTCAGGTATACCATTAGATTATCTTTGTAATCCCATTATCGATGTACAAGATAAGCTTCGTTACATTTTCATACTTCATAATAATACACTACTGGATAACTCTTTACACCTTGTCCCGTTCTGGATACTTTGTCGTCTATGGAAGAGTCGCAATGCTTTGTATTTCGATAATACTCTTTCGAGGTTGCATCAATTGTCTCCCATGCTAATGATGATACATCAGAATGGCTACACTGTACTCAGTCTGAATTTTCAACTCATCGCCCTACGACGTCTCGACATACACACACATATATCAATCATTTGACACGAACAGAACTTGGCTTTTTGAAATGTAATTATGAAGCTTCTCACAATGAACGCAACACCGTTTCATGATTGGGATGGCTCGTCCGAAATTCTCCCGGTGAATCACTTTTTTATGGAATGGGAAAATTTCAGGGATGTTTCACAGTAAAAGAGGCGAAACTTTCCGCACTTATTTGGAAAATGCAGGTCCTGTGGGCTAATGGTGTCCATACCATTGAATTTGAGGGTGAAAATCTCAACATTTTCATATATTGAATGATGAAGTATCTAATCTACGTCTACAGTACTATATCACAACAATATATGCTTGGCAAAGTATGCTTCACAAGATCCTTTTTACACATAAACTTCCAACACACAATCAATGTGCATACTTTGTAGCTAGATTTATTACTAAGAATACAGCTTATGATTGATATGTGTCACCAGTTTGTCCTAACTTTCTGCAACATGATATAACAAATGATTATATGGTTTCAATATAATTTGTTCGACGAAAAAAGACTAGTAAAATGATTATTTGCCTAATAACATACCAAAATTCATAATTTAGTAGCCAACACATATTTTTATTTTTTAGATAAATATATAACTTAGAAAACTACATTACTTTTACTTTTATAACTTTAGATTGTTTTTCTCTTTTATTTTCACTTATAAGATTTTCAATAAATAGATTTTCTAAATATCTATAAACAAATATCATGGGAGTTGTTTAACAATATTCATTCAGTTTATCCCAAAAAACAAGAAACAACCTAAGTTACTGAATGTTCTAGACATTTTTAACAAATATCACATTTTTCTAATTTGTTCGAAACCTTATATAGTTAAAGTACGGTATTATTGTGTCCCATATTAAAAACAGTTCTGGATCTGCCACTGGTTGTATAGCAACATATAATTTTTAGCAATGATTGTCAAATGTTAAAAATAATCAAAAAGTTACAATCTATCCATGATTTTTTCTAGATTGTATAGCAACAAAGTATATGATTGTTGTTAAAGAAAATCATTGCTAAAAATTTCGTCTGTCAGATTGTAGCCTTTTGATTATTTAATGATCTAGTCACAAATTTATAGATATAGCGATTTTTTACTAGATATTCCAACGTAGTATACAACATTTTAAAGCAGTAGTGATTGGATGAAAAAACCATCAATTATTCAAGTATTTCATTAGCGAACTATTCTGTGTAAAATTTGAATTTTGTTTTGCATAGGACTAAGTAATAACCAAAAGAAAAGTTGATTAATACATTGATTATTCCATGATAACCAATTGACACCAACATAATAATATATTAGAATATGCGTCACACCGCATAATCTTTTTATTATTATAAAACTTCGCACTTACAGTATGACAATTGCATCATAAGACCTTCCCACATTTAACAACTTAGATTTGTTCCAGAAGTGATTCCAAGGATCCTACAGAACTCCAAGTAACGATCAGCTCTGCTCTAAACTGCTGTTGAACGTCGGCCGTTCGCCAATGTTAGTTTTCCTTGTGGTTTCTTCAAAGCCTTGGTCCAAGACCGCACGAACATTCTGGTTCCAGAACCACATGTCACATTTAAAAGCTACTGATATGCCTTGGAGAGCCTTTGTTAGAAGAGGAAGGTCTGCTCTTCAGAAGAATAATAAGAACGTATCTGGACCGTCCATTATTGACGAGGATGAAGCATGATCTAATGATCAACAGATGATATTGTCTTTTATAATAGTAGCACGTGTTTTGTATATAGATAATATTGTGAGAGAGATATCGAGGTACACATGCATTTTTGTGAATAACATTCTTGTATTCTTGAGAGAGAAGGTTTCGATTAATAAGAAGTTGCAGAGTTAATCCATCTCTTTCTTTAGCAAATTCTTAACAAATGGTGCGGTGATTCGTGACTTCAATGCATGTCATGACACATTCTTTAGATCCTTCTTCTTCACCGGAAATTGAAGCCCGATTTGAAGCAATTGGTGCTAAAATTGCAGGAATTGAAGGTCGATTGGGGTTGGTTGATGTTGAGTTGCAAGACTCGAAAAGATTGGCTGAAGATCGCCATAACTCGCTGAGCACTCAATTACAGAACATTCTTCAGCTTCTCGGTTCTTCTGGTACTGCACCTCCTCCTTCCGATCGTTCTCCTTCTTCCGTTGAGGTACAGAAGGCTCCGCCGGAGTTAACTTCTCGTTCCCCAATTCCTCCTTCTATGGTTATGGCTAATAATTCCAACCTTGTGAAACCCACGGCGTTGATGTCGACGGTATCCAATCGCGACACCTTGTTGAAGAAAATCGATTTACCAATATTTGATGGTCATGATGCTCATACTTGGTTTACGTTGGTAGAACGGTTCTTTTTGTTGGGCAAATATTCTATTGAAGAACGATTTGAGTTAGTCATATTGGGATTGTGAGGAAAATTTTTAAGTTGGTTTGACTGGGAAGTAAGCAGAGCTCCATTTACGGATTGGGAGGATTTCAAGACTAAATTTCTATTACGGTTTGGCCGCAGTTGTAATGTTTTTCCGGTGGATAGGTTACACAACTTGGTTTAGCATGATTCCATTGAGGCTTATGTTGAAGAGTTTCAGCGTTTAGCAGCTCCGATGAAAAATCTTCCAGAAGAACATCAAATTTTGGTTTTCAAAAAGGGGTTGAAACCTGAATTACAGTCGATTCTACGGATGATGGAACCAACAACATTGCCAGAAATGATTAGTGGGGTTTTGGAGATGGCTCCATATATTATGTCACAGATAATTAGTGATGCTTTATGTTCTCATCCTCCTTCGGGGTCTCCTATGATCTCTGAACCGTTTCGCACAAAGCTTATTCCTGCTAGTACTGGTTCGTGGAAAACCAGGTCTCATTCGGCCACCACCTTGCCTGACTTATCGTCTTCTCGTGTTTCTTCTGTATCGTTTGTTAATCAGAGGGGTCGAAGAAATTTGTCTCAGGCTGAATATGAAGAGCACCGCAAAAATAAGTTGTGTTTCCGTTGTGATGCTTCGTGGAGTCCTGGCCATAAGTGTTCCAAACCTGATCTTCAGGTAATGCTCTTGCTGCATGATTGTGACATTGTGTTGAAGGATAATGACCAAGATGTTGGTGTTGAGGAGTAGATTTTATACAAGCCACAATGTTGTCGTTTATCTCTGAGTGCCTTTTTGGGAGCAGATTATCCTCGTACTACAAAGGTCCGTGGGTTCATTGGGAATACTGAGTTGGTGATTTTGGTCGACAGCGGTGCGTCTCACAACTTCATTACTCCCTTGGCGGTACGGCGGCTCCGTTTGAAGTCTACACCACTTTCCTTTTGCGAGGTTTCCTTAGGGAATGGGGTTAAAGTACAGAGTTCGACTATGTGCCATGATGTTGCTTTCTCTGTGGCTGCTACTATTTTCACTGCAGATTTTATTACCTTGGAATTAGGAAGCGCAGACTTGATATTGGGTGTTGCTTGGTTGCGGACGTTGGGCATTTGTGAGTGTGATTTTGATGCACAGATGCTTTCATTCAACTATAATGGTCGTCGTGTTACTCTTATCGGTGACCCTTCATTACATGAGATATCAAAGCCTTTCCCACCAACGGTAGTCTCTTCCACCTTGATGGTTCCTGAGGATGATCTCCTGTGTTCTTGTGTGTTTACAGCTGCTGATACTACAGCTTTACCTAAGATTTTACAGCCGTTGTTACTGTCATTTGCTCATGTGTTCATGGAACCTAAAGGTTTACCTCCCATCCGTGGTAGAGAACATTCTATTAATCTAATTCCTGGGACTGCTCCTGTTAGCATTCGGCCTTATCGTTATCCTCATGCCCAAAAGGAAGAAATGGAACGACAAGTTTCTCTGATGTTAGAAAAGGGTATAATTCGTCCAAGTCGCAGCCCCTTTTCCAGTCCCGTTTTGTTGGTTGTAAAAAAGGACAGTTCTTGGCGATTCTGTAATGATTTTCACGCATTAAATCGTGTGACAATTCCTGATTGTTTTCCCATTCTGGTGATTGATCAGCTGCTACATGAGCTGCGGGGATCTTGTGTATTTTCCAAACTGGATCTTCGTTCTGGATATCATCAAATAAGAATGCGAGAAGAGGATATAGAGAAGACTGCATTCCAAACTATTGATGGCCATTATGAATACTTGGTCATGTCTTTTGGGTTGAAAAATGCCCCAACAACATTTCAGTCCTTGATGAATGAGGTGTTTCGACCCTTTCTCCGGAGGTTTGTTCTTGTATTTTTCGATGATATACTGGTATATAGTGTCTCCTTGGAACTCCATTTGCAGCATTTGGCACAAGTTTTTCAGGTCATGCAGGACCAACAGTTATTCGCTAATCAAAAGAAATGTTCTTTTCTTAAGGATAGAATCGAATACTTGGGACACATTATCTCTGCTGAAGGGGTTTCGACAGATCCAAGTAAGAATGTTGCAATGCTTAATTGGCCAACACCAAAGAGTTTGCGTGCAGTTCGTGGCTTCTTAGGTCAGACTGGTTATTATCGGTGATTTGTTCGTCATTATGGTATGATTGCTAAGCCATTAACAGCTTAACTTAAACAAGAAAAGTTTGTTTGGTCTGCGGATGCACAATCAGCTTTTGATAGCCTAAAATTGGCTATGTTGGATGCTCCAGTATTAGTTTTACCAGATTTTACACAACAGTTTATTGTTGAGTCTGATGCTTCGGGTATTGGTTTGGGAGCTGTCTTAATGCAGGGTAATAATCCTCTTGCTTACTTCAGTCATGCCTTGACTGACAGAGAACAACGCAAACCCATCTATGAACGTGAGCTAATGGCCATAGTCCTTTCCGTATTGAAATGGAAACACTACTTATTTGGCCGCCGTTTTACTGTTCGGACAGACCAGAAGAGTTTAAAGTTTCTGTTGGATCAGAGGGAAATATCTATGGACTATCAACATTGGATTGCCAAATTACTTGTGTATGATTTTTCGGTGGAATATAAACCGGGAATTGAAAACAAAGCGGCTGATGGGTTGTCTAAGAGTATGCTTTCAAATTCTTCTTTTGGGACCTTAGATTTTTGTGCGATATCTTGTCCTCAGTCGTTGGACATTTAGAAGTTGTACCAGGAGATTGAATCTAATGATGAGATTAAGCAGCTAATTTTACAGATTCAGTCTGGGAAATTACCTGCGACTTCTTATGCAGTTCGTGCGACACAAGTGTGGTATAAGGGCCGTCTTTTCTTGCCTCATGATTCGATGTTTATTCCACTTTTATTGAATGAATATCACACTTCTGTTATTGGCGGTCATGCGGGAGTGTTGAAGACGTTAAAACATATTTAGTCTCAGTTTCACTGGAGAGGAATGAAACAAATGGTGGAAAAGTTCATTGCTGAGTGCACAGTGTGTCAAACACATAAATACAGTACCTTGTCTCCTGCAGGTTTACTACAGCCGTTACCTACCCCTGACCGCATTTGGGCTCATATCGCCATGGAATTCATTGAGGGACTTCCAATGTCTGGTGGATTTAATGTCATCCTAGTGGTTGTTAATCGTTTAAGCAAGTATGGCCATTTTCTAGGTCTGAAACATCCCTTCACTGCTCGGGATGTAGCTGTTAAGTTCAGTACTGATATTATTCGTTTACATGGCGTTCCGAAATCAATAGTCAGTGGTAGGGACAAAATTTTTCAGAGCTCTTTTTGGACAGAATTTCATCAACTGATGAAGACAAAACTTCGTTTTTCTTCAGCCTATCACCCTGAATCTGATGCATAGTCTGAGGTGCTCAATCGAACGCTGGAGACTTACCTTCGATGCTTCACATCCGCACATCCACGGAAGTGGTCTTCCTTTCTACATTGGGCAGAATATTCGTACAACACCGCATTTCATACTGCCTTGCATACTACTCCTTTCAATGTTGTCTATGGTCGTGATCCACCGTTACTTTTACCTTCTGAACATGGTTGCAAACTTTGATTTGGAACAGAGTTTACTTGAGCAAGACTTGATGTTGCAGGAAATTAAGCACTACTTGCAGCGTGCTCAGGACATTATGAAATCAGCAGCGGATAAGCACCGTAGAGATGTTGAATTTCAGGTCGGTGAATTGGTCTTTCTTAAGCTCCGACCTTATCGCCAACAATCAGTGACAAAGCATGTCTGTCAGAAACTTTCAGCTCGGTTTTATGGCCCATTTGAGATTGCTGAACGGATTGGGAAGGTCGCTTACAGGCTGTTATTACCTCCTTCTTCTAAGATCCACCCGGTCTTTCACGTTTCTCTTTTGAAGCCGGCTATGGGACACAACCATAAGGTACATCCTCTGCCTACTTCCATTAATGCTGCTGCTGAATTTGTTGTCATCCCTCATGACATTATGGATACTCGGTACAATTCTATGGGCAAGTTAGAGGTATTAGTTCATTGGGAAGGTCTGCCTGATCATGAGGATAGTTGGATAGAGATACAGGAACTGGTTCATCAATTTCCGTCTTTCAAGCTTGAGGACAAGCTTGTCCGAAACGCGAGGGTAGTTGATATGCCTTGGAGAGCCTTTGTTAGAAGAGGAAGGTCTGCTCTTCAGAAGAATAATAAGAACGTATCTGGACCGTCCATTATTGACGAGGATGAAGCATGATCTAATGATCAACAGATGATGTTGTCTTTTATAATTGTAGCACGTGTTTTAGCTGTTTTGTATATAGATAATATTGTGAGAGAGATATCGAGGTACACAAGCATTTTTGTGAATAACATTCTTGTATTCTTGAGAGAGAAGGTTTCGATTAATAAGAAATTGTAGAGTTAATCCGTCTCTTTCTTTAGCAAATTCTTAACAGGGCTACGAGCTACCATATCTGGATCAGTCAAGAGAGGCAGTCAAGGTACTTTCCGGCTGCACCGTAGTTGTAGTTCCATGTGATTTGGATCAGGCCACGACCATAGTAGTCATTGCCCGGTTCACAAGGGTACGCTTGGCTTGATGAGCAGTATTTCTATTTCCCTCTAGCTATTTCTTCCTTGTAGCAAAAACCTTCACATAGTACATAAGATTCCATTTTTATAATTTGTGAAAATATAAATGTCTGAAAAATTATCCAACTAATACAACATATGTTTGCATTAAGGGTTTATATTGTCACAAATTGCATTAACAAAGATCGATATATAACCCAAATTTCTTCATATCCCAAACAATATCATGCTGACTCTTTGGAGTCGAATTCTGGCTGGAAAGACTGCATATGTAGACTTAACCACTTGAGCAAAGACATTCTTATGATTTAAATAAGGGTTCTAAAAGAGGGTCTATTGTCAAAATTACAATAATTAAAGAAAACTTACTTCCAGATTCATAAGAAAACTGAGCAAATATAGCTGCAATCTCACGCTTAGAAACAATTCTTTGATAAGCAGCAAAAGATTGAGCAGCTGAGATAAAACCCTCATGAGTGTAGAACCATTTTCTGGGCAACATCTTCTGGCTTTGCTAACAATACTATCAAAAAATGATGGTGTGACAATGTTTTGAACTTTGTCGCTAGTACCAGAGTTCAAACCACCTTCACCCGGGGTAGGAGTAGGAGTTCCGGATTGACAAGGTCTGCTTTGGCATCCTGTGCCACAGTAGGCGATCGTGGTTCCCCAATATCCATATGTACTACAACACATGTTGCTTGCACATCCATTTGTACCGCAGTTTTGTGAAATTGTGGTTTTTGTTATGATGGATAAGAAAAAAAGAGTGAAGAGGAAACGAATGAAAGTGTTTGCTCTTTGGATAACCATTGTATGTTTTGAAGGAATTGGTTGTGGAAGGATGAGTTGTGTGAATAAAATGGTATTGTGGGTGTATGTTTCTATAGTGTAAAATTGATCAATGTTAGATACTTGTTAATGGCTTTATTTGGAGTTTTGTTAAGTCAAAGTCAATACCCTCTCTAGCTAGGACTCTACCAAATAAACAAATAAGTCAACTGTGGACACATGCTTCTTCTTGTCGTAACGATTAAACAATCAAAGTTTTGTATTGTTTTATCACATCAAAACAATCAATTCAATTTGACTAAAATCTTTCTCAAGATAACATGCTTGACATAATAAAAATTTAGATCAGTTCAAACGTAATTAAGAAACACAATTATTCCAGAAATTAAGGAAGAGAGTGAAAGTGTTTGAATTGATCAGACAACTCAGTGATAAGATCAGCATAGAGTCTGCATTCTAACACTTACTCAGTTGTTTTTAACTCAGGTGTTTGATCTTCACTCTGAGATAAAAAGGGGGAGATTGAAAGTGTTCGAATCGACCAAACAAGTTGAGGAACAGATCTCTGAAGATTGATTAGGCAAGCTGAGGAACAGATCTCTGAAGATTGATCAGGCAAGCTGAGGAACAAATCTCCGAAGATTGATCAGGCAAGCTGAGGACAGATCTCTGAAGATTAATCAAACAAGCTGAGGAACAGATCTCTGAAGATTGATCAGAAAAGCTAAGAAACAGATCTTCGAAGATTGATCACATAAGCTTGAGAAAGAGATCTCTGAAGATTGATCAGACAACATGAGAAACATATCATTGAAGATTGATCAAACAACTTGAGGAACATATCACAGAAGACTGATCAGACATTAATGTGAAGTGGAAGATGTGGTGAAGCAGCTAATTAAGAAAAGGAATCTACAAGTCATCATAACCAAAGTTGAAGATTGAAGTCGCTGTCAAAACAAGAAGCTATTCAAGCTAAGAAGCTCTTCTCAGCAAGTGAATGTCTAAAGTTGTTCTCAAGAAGAAGTTGCTATGAATGTGTAGATGAGAACAACGAGTATCTGAGCTGGACAAAGAGTCGATCTATACAAGAACTTGTTTAAACGCAAGTTTGTTGAAGACAAGTGGCTGTGTGAAGACAAGTATCTATGTAGAGACAAGTGGCTGTCGAAAGACAAATTTTTAGTACACGAACAAGTTGCTGAGCTGGAGAATGAGTTGGAAGAGTGGCTGAGCTGGATGAGGAGCAGATCAGCTAAAATGTCAAGTTGCCTTTTTAAAGAAAAGTCATGTTGCTGTTACGAAGAAAAAGGAAATATTCCTTATTGATAGAATTTCTGATTCTGGGAGATTTGGAAGATTCTAGCTGAGCTGGACGGAGACTTGTTGGTCAAGGTGAAACTCAGGACAATGAGCTGTCTACTGAAAAACATGTCATTGTGAAGAATAAATGGAAAGTTGTATTAATTTGAGAGTTTCCATATCTGAGAGATTTGGGAGATTCTAGGTTAAGATGCACGACCTATAAAAAGGTCTTAGGGTGTGTTGAGCCGTCTAACACTAGAGAGATTGGGGGAGTTTTTGTTTGAGATTTAGAGAGAAAAACTCTTAAGAGCCATTGTTAAGGGTTGAGTGTTGTTTCGTTTTGTGTTGTGAGGTTGTAACCAACAAGTATATGTCTCTTGTAGAAAAGATTATATTAATAAAATGAGTTGAAGCATTGGATCGGCGCGTTCCGATTGGTATATCAAGTCTTTGTTGTATTCTCTAATTTTTCAATTGGTATCAGAGCGGGACACCGACCGAATAAGGGTTTTATTCAAAACTGGTGAAGATCTGGGAAGACATGGTGAATTCACAACAACTTGTGGATACTTATGTTCGGGAGAATCAGACAGATGATTTTGAAGACAAGATTCAGAAGATGGTGGAAAAGTATCTCAGGAGATTGAATGTGGCTCAACTATGGAAGAAAGTATCGTGCCCAAAACAGAGGTCTCGAAAGGAGATTCAGAATTCTGCAAAGGAAAGCAACACTCAAGTTTTTGGTGACACACACACATGACGCCGTTACATGCCCATAGGACAAGATGACACATTCTTTTGTTGGAGTGACAGTGATATAGACGATGATGCCACAGGAGAGACTCTACATAACTATGTAACTCTTCTAAGTATTGTTGATTCTTGTGATGAAGAGGTGGCAACAATAGCAACAGAAGATCGTAATGACAAAGATGATGAGTTTGATGATGATCTTGGCATATTTCCCGAAGAAGAATTGAAAATCATTGTGATGAGACTTCTAAAATCTGAGGAAGCTAATAAGAATTTGGAGTCAAAATCCTTGTTTGAAAAAGGACAGAGAAGGGAAAACCATGTGTCCGCAAGACAGATGCCTGAGAAGGAACAACAGAAATCTGACAAACAGTGTTTGGAGTGTCAAGGATATGGCCATTTTAAAGCTGGCTGTCCAACTATTAGAAGGAATATGACACTAAAGTGCTTCAAGTGTCAAGGGTATGGTCATATGAAATCTGATTGTGTAAAGAGTTCAAAGCGGAAAGACAAGAGGGCATCAGTAAGCTGGAGCGAGAGTGACACAGAAGATGAAGATAGGAACAATAATCTGGTTGCACAATTTGGACTGGTCGAGTTGTCAAAAGAGGTAGACCATGTGCCTGGGAGAAAGGAGACATGACAGACATCTGTTAGTCAATATGATCGAGAAGCTGTCACTGACCAGGACTCAGATGAAGAAGATAATCTGGGGTTGTCTGCTGTCGATGAACTACAAATTGTCTGTCGACACCTTGTTAATGTGGAAGAGAAAAACAGCCAGCTGATACTTGAGAACAAGCTTCTGTCTGACAAGGTTCAGAAACTAGATACATAGTTAGAATCTGAAAAACCTAAAAATATAGAGCTAGAAAGTCGCCTTTCAGAACAATTAAAGAACATTAAGATGTTATCCAAAGGGACAAAAGATCTCGACAAGATCCTGCAATCTGGGAGAACCGACAAAGCAAAATGGGGTTTGGGTTATTGTGGTGCTGAGAACACAACTACTGACACAGTTTTTATTAAAGCATCTGTCACCAAGAACACTACTTCTCTAAGTTAGAAGGTCACAAGAACAGTTCAGATAACCTTACAAAATCTTGGTCAACAGCAGAAAAAATGTCAGTACAACAGGAACTCGTATCAAAGTAATTTGGAACATCCACAGACAGCACCACAGAGGTATGGTCAACAACCCATGCATAGTAAGTTCAACAGGAACTCGTATCAAAGCAACTGGGAACATCCACATATAGCACCAAAGAGGCATGGTCAACAACCCATGCACGCTCAGTTTAACAGGAGCTCGTATCAAAGATGCTCGAAACATCTACCAAAATGTTGGTTTTGTGGAAAGCTTGGTCATATCAAAGCCAACTGTCACAGCTATCTGAATAGAATAAAGGAAGCGAATCAGCATGACAAAGCTTACTGGGACAATGGGGTGAAGAACATACTTTGGGTTCAAAATCATGATATTTACCATTGTCATGATCATGCTAAAGACTTTCGATGTTCTAACAAGAAAAGATCAAGAAAAATGATAGACACACATGACAGGAGGCTGAATTGTGAGATTGTACATGAGAAACAAATAGCAACTAGTGACAAGGCAAGAAAAAAGGGTCAGTCTTGGAAAATGCATGCATGTGGAATGAGTCAAAGCACAGGGGTTAACTTGGGAAAACAACATTGTTATGTGTTGAACAACAATCGTCTGTCTAACCACTCAAGACACATGTGGTGTCATTCCCGGTAATCCATAGACAAAAATATACGGTATGTTCTCTGAATGATAAATAATTGTATCGTAAAGTGTAAATAATTGTTTGTGAATACTTGAGTCTATTTTGAGTCTGTTTTAACTCCATTGATTTTTCAAAATTGATTGTGTGAAACTGATGGTAGTTGTCAATATGATCACTTAGGCACAACTTGATGAGTTATTAACCGAACCATTGAATTTTCTTTGCCTTTATTGAACTAAACCTGGTTTTGGTATTTGTGAGTCTGTGATTATTGAAGACAGGTACATGATCTGAAAACAGATGACTAATAACAATGGTATTCCTTCTGAACACCTGCCTATATATTGTGTTAATAAGAGTGTCATTAACGTTGCAAAGAACTCTGTCTTGCATTCTTAAACTAAGCAAATCATAATGAGATATCATTTCATTCGAGAATATGTTGAGGAGAAGCTAGTCATTATCGATCATGTGAACACTGAATTTCAGTTAGCTGTTATACTCACAAAACCTTTGAATTTTAAATCAGTTCAGTGCATTGAGAATTGCTATTGGTGTTTGTGAGATCTAATTGTCACAATCGAGTGTGTAAAGTGTGGATAGGTACATGATTCAGAATTTGTTGTGCAGCGTACTTCAAACGAGTTGATGGTATATAATTGGTTCTGCACACTGTGGAAAAAAGCTGCCTGTCATGCCGTTCTATGTAGATTGTGTACAAAGGGATGTGTTGCTGTAGAACAGGAGGTCAAAGAGCTGAGGAGAGCAATTGTATCAGCTGATTGAGAAGTCAAGTGATATCTCTGATACAGCACTGTGTCGTAACATGGTACAGTGACTTGTGAGACAAACATTGAATTGAGAAGTGAAGTGATATACATGTTTTGTATATTAAACAATGAGCATAAGCAAAAACATAAGCAATGATTTGTTCTCTATGTGTGCTTCATGATGTGTATACTAAAAAAAGGGGTTATTGTGGGTACACACAGCTTGCTGTCTCTCCAAAGGAAATTCCAGCTGCCTGTTATACAGTAATATGAACAGAGTGCTACAAAATAGGCAGGATAAAGGTATGCCTGGTGAAAGACTAGCCGCAGGAGCCAACCATTTATATGGTGTAAACTTGTGATACTGGCTGTATGATGATCTCCTTTGTAAGTCATGTTTTTGTCTGCTCGTTGCCCAGCTCGCTGTGAGGAATTCAATAGGTATATATTTCACGCTATTAAGCTAAAAGTTA
>OVBA01007665.1:0-14041 GCA_900406435.1 Lepidium aucheri | reverse complement strand
TAATTCACAGTGATATAAATCCCGCCCAAAGGGCGGGTCACCAACTAGTATAAGAATAAAGTACCAAATCTAGAATATTTGTAAGCTTACCCTCAGATGGATTTCCAATCATCATGAGATGACACCGATCCATTTTTGTTGAGGTGAGAGAAGAGGAAGAACGTGAGAAAAAGAGCAAAAAGAAGAGGAAGAACATGAGAGAGAAGAGGAATGGGAGACAAAGCGTGAAAGAGAGCAAAAAGAAGAGGAAGAACATGAGAGAGAAGAAGAATATGAGAGAAAGCGTAAAAGAGATGGGAATATCTAAGGTTCATAGCCACCTTTAAAATTAGGATTGAGATAGATTTTGTTACTAAACTAATTAAAACTTAATAAAAAAAGTTCTAGAAAACTAAAATTTAATAAAAATATATTGGTTACAAATTAGGTTATTGTTCGGTTCCGGTTCGGGTGATGATTCAATTTTTTGGGTAAATAAGTTTAAGACACATTCTGGTATTTTGTCAAGCTCGGTTCATCTGATTCAGCATTTTGATTATTTAGATTTTAGATTTATTCAAATTTTTGTATCGGATAGAGTTTGGTTCGGTAGTAAATTTAAAATTAATAGAAAGACTCTAATAAGCTAAAATTTAATTTTTGATTTGGTTTCGATTCGAATTTGGGTTTTTATTTTTGGGTACACAAATTTAGGACCTATTTGGGTATTTTGTCGGGTTCAATTCTTTTAATTCAGATTGATTTTGGTTCGGATTTCAATTCTCTAAAATAATATCTTGAAAATAATATTCTAAAATATCAACATGGGTCTAACAATCTAAATGAATATAATTTTAAAAAACAATCAAAACAAATAAATCTCACGTTATAATGTGGATATAATCCTAATTTACTAATTTACTGTAAAACTGCAATATAAGATTTAATATCAATCTATTCACCGTATAATTTGTTAGAACTTACTGTCGCATATTTTCATGTGATTGCATTAAATAATAACTATATATATATATATATATAAGATGCCATAGTGGGTGCTATGTTGCATATAAATTCTGTCTAAGGTTCGTTTTCTGTTTCGGAAATGTTTCAGAAACAAAAATTCTTGAAAATATGGTGGAAAAATGATTCTTAAAATTTTTGATCTAGAAACACGATTGAAACATTCGTTTCTATTTTGGAAATACGACGAAAACTTACTATTGTTTTGGAAAAAAAAATATAATCAGAATTCTTTGAAATATAGTTTAAATTTCCATTAACTTAATAATTTGAGTATATAATTAATGTAAAAGTATTTATTTTTTCCTCAATCTTGTAAAATTTGAATTTTAAGATTTTTTTTCAAGAAGAGTTAAATTGGAATGAGTTTTGTTTGATGAAATTGATGGAAATGACAATAGAAATAATAATCTAAATTTTGATTTGAAGCTATGATATATATATATATATATTCAAAAGTAGTTACTATTTATAAATTGAATTTGAATTGTTTGATTTTTCTAATATAAATTGATAGGTTAATATTTTAATATTGTTATATATATATAATATACGTTTCCAAAACGTTCCGTTTTCTAAATTTTTTAAATTTTTTGTTTTGACATTTCCATACAATCACGTATCCGTTTCCGTTTCTATGCGATATAGGATGGGTGCGAACAAAAATAAAAAAAAAAATAAAAGTATAATTTAATTATAGGTGGCTTGAGTGGTATCCACTTATACATTTAGAAATTGAATCATCAGACATTACGTAAAAAATTGGCTAATTGGCCGGAGAATTGCGTCCGAATGTTGAAAATAAAAGTATAATTTAATTTAATTTCTCTAAATAGAAATGGCTCTGTTCTTAGTTGCTTCGTGATCTAACTCTTTGTCTCTCTGTGTTCCGTCTTTTATTTAAGTCCCCCCATCCTATCTGCAAATGCAACTTCATCTGAAAGTTGATTGTTCCTTCTTCGCAGTGCCACGCTCGTCAATGATGACGTCGACTTCCTTAAGAAGTTCGACTTTACTTTATCACGCCTCTACTTCTCGCCAATTCCCTGATTTTGGGTTCCGACTGATTTCGGGGTACGAAGGTGTTCGAGTTCCCTCTTTCCCCCGATTTCGAATTCGCTGCGGGTCCAAGGCGAGTTCATATTTCTGCGTTATCTTAACGATTCTATGTGGGTTTTTGGAATTGAATATTACTCCTTCACTTTTCTTTCGAAACTAGTCAATCTGAGGAAAGTCGTTTTTATGTATGTAATCATTAGCTGTTCATAGCTTAGTTTACAGAATATCTATCAAAGATTCAAATTGATATAAGATTATCGCTGAATTGTGTTTTTTTTTTTGCTTTTATTTATTTATTTAATTATTTGTGATGCATAAGTATGTGGCAATTTGAATCTTTGATTACTGTTCTGTGAAACCTGATGCTCAGAATCTAATCCACTAACATCAATTTCGGTATGTATGATTTAGGAAAAAGAAGTGAGATCGTCTTCGCCATGCCTAGAAAGCTCATCGTTATCTGGAGATGCTGCTTTGCGTTTTGATGAATGGAAGGCTGTTCCAGATATTTGGAGATCATCTGCAGAAAAGTATGGTGATAGAGTTGCATTGGTGGATCCTTATCATGATCCTCCTTTGAAATTGACGTACAAGCAGGTAAATTTCTTACCGATGGCTCTTTTCATCTATTATTGTTGCAAGAATAACAAAGAGAGACCTTTAAATTTCCACGAGTATCTGTTCTATGCTTTAGGAGCTCTGTAACATGGCAAGCTGCGTCTGCTTTTGAAGAATTCCAAATTCTAGATGATGATCTAAATTCTAGATATTTTGAAGAATTCGAATTGTCTTTTTTTTTTCTTAAATCCTTTTTGTTAGGTATGTCCATTGGTCTTTGTTATATGTACTGCTGTCGTAGGATCCTAGAACCAACATCACTCTGCTCCTGTTTATTGCAAACGTCTATTCTACAGGAGATATTATGGTTGCTGCTAGATAGGTCGGGGATTTGAAATTTCCAGCCCTTACTTAGTCGATAGATTTTGGTTGTAGACATTAATTCTTAATGAGCAACTGAAACCTTCATCTTATTTATTTAATTATCAGTTGGAACAAGAAATTTTGGACTTTGCTGAGGGTTTACGAGTTCTTGGAGTGAAAGCAGATGAGAAGATTGCGCTTTTTGCTGATAACTCTTGCCGATGGCTTGTTTCAGATCAAGGTAAGCAATTACTAATATAGTACACTGTGCAGTTATTATGATATAAACTGCACCTTCATTTCTCCTGCTCTCCTCCAAGGTATTGGTATCTTTATGTTTTATTCATTACTTTATGCCAGGTATAATGGCCACAGGAGCAGTCAATGTTGTCAGAGGATCTAGGTCCTCTGTTGACGAGCTACTGCAGATATATTGTCATTCAGAAAGGTATGCCTACATATTTTATGCTTTTATCATTCGAAGTAATAATGATACCTGTTCTTGAGAGGTGAATAGTTGGTTTTCACTAAGTATGAATTAAAAAATTTACACTGACCTTATCTTTTACCGTTTGGTTTATCATCTAATTATTTATTTCGTGAATCAGTTTTAGTCTATTTCTTCAATTGCATCTGTTGATGCTGTTGAGTCTAAAAGCAATATGTTTGGTTTCCTTATGATTGAAAGTTTTGGTGCCTGTTCAATAATTAATTTTCTGAATAGCAGTAGTTCTAGTTAAACAGCTTCTTGATATCTCATTTATCTTATCGCTCTCTTGCAAAGTCATAGCTGTGCCAAAAGATTATCGGATGATATGACAGCGATCTCTTGTCCCTCAATATACTGTCTCTTCAGTTATCTGTACCATTTTGTTTGCCTTACAGAGATCAAGAATTTCAAGTGATCTGTATTGCAGTGTAGCCCTTGTTATGGATAATCCTGAGTTTTTCAACCGCATTGCTCAGACATTTACTTCCAAGGCATCTCTGAGATTTTTGATACTGATCTGGGGTGAGAAAACGTCATTGGTCACACAGGAGATGCAATTTCCGGTTTACGGTTACTCAGAGATTAAGAACTTAGGACAACAGAATCGTGCAAAGTTATCAGGATCTAGTGATGCGAGTATGTTGAGCTTCTATCTTTTTTTTTCTCCACGGCCCCTAAAAGAACAAAATCTTGATGGTAACGAATCAATCACTGCAGGTAACTGTGAACGTGAATTCATCGATTTAGATGATACAGCCGCAATTATGTATACCAGTGGTACCACGGGTAATCCAAAAGGCGTTATGCTTACACATCGAAATCTTTTACACCAGGTTCAAGCCAATAGGCTCAATACTTTTTGGCAAGCCCTTTTTGGTGATACTGTCCCTTTTAAATATCAAGTGTTTTTAATTACTTTTTGAAGTTATAGTTCTTATATGTTTTCTTAATCACTTTCCAGATTAAACATTTATCTAAATATGTACCTGCTCAAGCTGGTGATAAATTTCTAAGCATGCTGCCATCATGGCATGCCTATGAACGTGCTTGTGAATACTTCATATTCACATGTGGAGTTGAGCAAATGTATACGTCTATAAGGTTCTTAAAGGTTATACTCATCATTTGATTTCACTAAGTCAGTATCTTGTGCAATTATTGAACTTATATGGAGTTGTTGGACACCTCTTAGTGTGATGCTTCACTTATTCCCTGAGATCAAACATCTCGGGTTTTCTTCTTCACGATGGCATGAAAGTTTTATGTATTTTCATGTCATTGAGCCATGAAAGATTTGAAACACGTGTAGTACCCTTGAAAGTGGGAAAATCTGAAGTTTGAAGAATGTATCTAGTATTTCATTTGATGCTTATTGCTCTTATTCGCTTTTATTTTGTTTTCTTTTTGTATAGGATGATCTAAAGCGGTATCAACCAAACTATGTTATTTCAGTTCCTTTAGTATATGAGACACTTTACAGGTTTGTCATTTTTCAAGTTAAAAGTTTGCACAGTACTCATTTTATATAGTGATGAATTCTATAATTACAATTCTGTTATGCATTTGTTTCAATAAGTATTAAATCCATCTCTCACAACTGAGGGACTTTTAGTTGGTCTAGTCCCTAGCCAAGCCTGGTGAAGTACACTACTAATGGGTGTTTCTCCTATCGTTCCATATTTCTGAAACATAGTCCATCAAATCAGTTGAATGTTCTCCACATGTGTTGGTTTTTTTCTAACTCTTATCTTTGTTTCCTCTTTGGGCACCGCAGTGGGATTCAAAAGCAAATTTCTACAAGTTCTGCTGGTCGTAAACTTCTAGCACTTACATTAATCCGAGTCAGTCTGGCATATATGGAGATGAAAAGGATTTATGAGGTTTATAACATATATGAAACCCGATTGAAAAAAAAAAAAAAAAAACATAAATGAAACCCTCTTTAACATTTTGTTTCACATAATAGTTTGTGTTTAAATATTTTGTTGCTTATTCCGTATTTGTGGTGCCTGGAGTTCTGATACGGTCTTTGGTCTGATTTATAGGGTATGTGTCTGACAAAAGAGCAAAAGCCTCCAATGTATATTGTTGCTTTGGTGGATTGGTTGTGGGCAAGGGTAGTTGCTGCCTTATTGTGGCCATTACATATGTTGGCCAAAAGGCTTGTCTACAAGAAAATTCATTCATCTATTGGGATATCGAAGGTAGTACAGAAATTCTGTCTTCTATTATGTTATATTAGATTTATATTTTATACCTAAGACTGATATGAATTTGGTTTCTACAGGCTGGTATTAGTGGAGGTGGTAGTTTGCCCATTCATGTTGACATGTTTTTTGAGGTCATACCATCTATGAATTTCTCTTGGAAGTATACATCAATTTCTTTCTGACTTTGAAAAAGTTTAGAAATATAAAAGACTTAAATAGTGCAGGCCATCGGTGTAATTCTTCAAAATGGTTATGGTTTGACAGAGACCTCGCCGGTTATCTGTGCACGGACGCTGAGCTGTAATGTAAGTCATGCCTGCTTCCATATTCTGAGTGAGTCATGAACTCACAAAACTCTGAAGTTTGCTTTTGAGTGTTTGCAAAGAACAGAGCTATCACTCTGATTAATTTTACATGAAAGTTAACACCTAAACTTCTCTTTACCAAAGCTTCTAGAGAAAGCTGTTCATGTTATAGACGTATTGAACACAGCTTCACCTGCTAGTCTATATTCTGTCTCTTTTCCCACTGAACTTCCAGATCAGTCAAAACAGGAATAATAGAACAATAATCTTAACTGTCGTTTCATTTGATTTGCCTTTTTCTATAACTTAGCATTGTATTTAGTTTCATTGCTTTTTGTTTTTTAAATGAAGGTTATTGGCTCAGCTGGGCATCCAATGCATGGTACAGAATTCCAAATTGTAGATCCTGAGACTGATAACGTACTCCCCCCTGGTTCGAAGGGGATTGTCAAAGTCAGAGGCCCACAGATCATGAGAGGTTATTATAAGGTAGTATGGTATTGATCACTTACGTTTGATCACAATATTTCTACGAAGTTGTTCAAGAAGGTAATTGAAACACACAAATGTAAAAAATAATCAAGCTCGTTTCTTCTGAAGAATCTGCTAATAAGCATGTATTGGTTTCCCTGGCTCGTAATAATGCAGATTTCATTTTTACTCCCTGGTTTCCTCACGTCTAAGTTTGTTGACTCATCAAGCATCATTATGTTGCATGTGATTGTGTAAAGGCTTTTGCTTTGATGATTAAATCTGGTTTAACTCATATTTCTGGTCTTTGCTTCAGAATCCATTGATCACACAGCAAGTTCTAGATGAGAGTGGATGGTTTAATACAGGAGATACGGGTTGGATTGCTCCTCATCACTCAAGAGGGCGAAGTCGCCGCTGTGGAGGTCTCATCGTTCTTGAAGGCCGTGCCAAGGATACAATTGTCCTTTCCACAGGTATAATCGGAGTCACAAACATGTTTACTGAATCCAAACCTTAAAAAAACAAAAAAAAAAAGAAATCCGGTCCTTATATTTGATAAATCTTAAATTTTCTATAGGTGAAAACGTGGAACCATTGGAGATTGAACAAGCCGCCATGAGAAGCAGTTTGATTGAACAAATCATTGTTATTGGACAGGTGCTTGAATTCTCCTAAGACCTTTATAAAAATGGAAATTCTTAATTTCGCCTATTTGCTGTAATTCGAAGTTCATCTTTTTTTCCGTTCACAGGATCGCCGCCGCCTTGGAGCTATCATCATCCCAAACAAAGAGGAAGCACAAAGAATAGATCCTGAAACATCTAAACTTAGCAAAGATAAACTAAAGAGCTTGGTCTACGAAGAACTGAGGAAATGGTAAACTATTAGATCAGCTTATCTTGGAAGTGGTGAAGAACTACTAAAACTTTGTGAATGATTCGTTCTGTTTAAAACAATGTTGCAGGACATCAGAATGCTCATTCCAAGTTGGACCGGTCTTGATCGTGGACGAGCCTTTCACGGTATATACAGAACATTAGTCCTATCTTATTATTGGTTGGCTTATTCAGTACCCAAAAGAATCAATAACAACATATTTAAACCTTTTAATGACACAACATTGCAGATAGATAACGGCTTGATGACACCAACCATGAAGATAAGACGGGACAAGGTTGTGGATAAATACAAAGACGAGATTGATCAACTTTACAACTAAGACTTTTGTAGTTGTCTTATTCCTGTTGTTTGTTTTGTATCAATAAAGACTCTGAATCATACCCTCTCAGGATATATAAATAAATTATAACTGAACATTTTAAAACTTTTATATTCTAATCATTTTAATGTTTAATAACTATCACTAGACGTGTGTGAAAGTGTTTTTTGTGCAAGGAGATTGGTGAGTAAACTACAAAGATCGGTCAATTTTACCACCTAGTGAAAACAAACAACTACGCTATAGCATTCAAAATTTCATAGAAGAAGGAAGTGTTTTTGTCAAATGGTTAAGACTATATATTTGTTGTATTTTTCATGAGAATTCAATTTTAGGGAGTCGAGTGATGGCCATTTGATATTTTTCAGAGTTTTAGAAGTGGATTTGAGATATGGATTGAGTCATGTTGATCCTACTATTGACAAAAAAATTAGGAAAATATAAAAAAAATTAGGAGAATATTAAAAGTAGTAACGTTTTGGGCTATTTTTTTATATACGTTTTTCCTGATTATATTGCTTTTAAGAAATCAGTTCGTACAACTGCCTTAGAAAATTAGGACAATAATCAAATAAGTTTCAACACACATTCGTTGAAACAACATGTTTAGCAATGAGGTCTGCAAAAACGTTGTGAGAGTGTGGTTGGAAAATAATAAGAAACACTTCAAGGCATGGTATCCTTCGTTGTACTATGTGTTTATATCGCTGAAGTTGAAGATTATCGAATAGACTTTAGTATTCTGAGACTCCATGTCGACTGAATTGTCCATAACAAAGTTGTGCACTTAGATTCCGCAACTGTTTGCCGTCATTGGAATGGTCCCATACCACAACATTTAAAAACTCCCTTTGCATCACGAGTTATCCAACCGAGGCCAGAGGCACAATCACCAACATCGTGTAAAGTATCAAAATTGCGCTTAATGTAATCCTGCCTTGGCTATTTCCAATGGTTGACTCAATTTGGAGATGTGTGTAGCTAGGATTCTGCACTAGAATTTGGCTTGTGCCTGTGTAGGATCAATGGTACTCCACAACCATTCTTGAACATCCGTCACAGCTCTATCAAGCATAGATGCAATAAAAATTTATTCTCTGTTATAAATTAGAGCATTTCTACTTTTCATGTCCTCTAGAGGACCTAAATTGGCATTTATCGTTGTAACAATTCAAGTTAGTTTTTCTTGGTCAGCCGTAGCAGGTGCTGTAGCTTGTCAATGTATGAGTTAAATGAATTACAAACAAGGGGAGACATATCAAAGCCTCTCCATACTGCATGCACATAGGACATGTAAAACATGCATGGTTTGTTGTTTCAGAATCATCACAAACCGAAGATAATGCTGTGAAGTGTGTATGTTGTGGTTAGCATGAAACTTCGCCACAGTAAGGCACGATAGGTAAGTCTCCATTAAAAGTTCTTTAACTTTGGCACTACTTGTAATGACCTGAGAACTGAAGAAAGTAAAGGATGATAAGCTAACGACGGTTGAGAGGATGGATCAGCACACAAATTCGAGACTAACCAATATTTGGATTTAATGGTATAAATACCATTTTTTGTATAGTTCCAAAATACTGAATCTACTTGACATAAGAATTGGTGTGGGTTCAGCTAGTGTTTCAAGTGGAGCTGATGTGGCAACATCCAATTGGATGAACAAAAGTTTCTAGTACACAAATGAATTGAAAGAACACAGGACTAGCATAAGGAGGTGAAAGGGAAGAGTTGACCAAGTCTTTGGTTCAAATGGAGCTGATGTGGCAATATCCCATTTGCTGGCTGAAAAGCTTCTTGTGCAACAAGGACTTTGCACTAAAATGGAAATTAAGACAAGAAATGGTTGTACGAAGAAAGCAAAGTCTGATCCAATCCGGATGTGTTCTACTGCAGCGAAACAAGAGAGAAGCAAGGGGTCAACTTTGATGGTTCTGCAGGATGCGGAAAGCAGCAAGGCTCTGATAGAGAGGAGGAGCAAAGTGTTTTGGAAGGTTTTCAAGACATAAGGGAAGCCCTAGATGTGCTCAGACTATTTAAGAAGAGCTTAGCACTTGGAGAAAGGTTGGACTTTCATAAGAGAAAAATGGAGAGTTCCAAGTTTTGAGTGTGCTTGGTGAGTGAAACCAAGTGTGTTACAATAGTTGCAAGTCTGCAGTGTTGTGTGAGTGAGTGAGTTAGGGGTGTGTTACAACAGCTGCAAGTCTATAGTGCTGTGTGAACTAGGGAATTTAGAGAGAGTTGCAGCAGCTACAAGTTTGTAGTGCTGTGGGAGTTTTGGGTAGTTTAGAATAGGCTAGTGTTGAACCTATTAGAATGTGCAAATCCAGGGATCTTCAGAATTATGCAAAATCAGGATACTACCACCGTGCAAAATTTGGGTCACGGGATGTTACAAAATTGAACTCAAAGTATCAAGAGAAGAAGTTGTGTTGATGTGCAAAAAATAGGGTCAAGTTACGGTGATGTGCAAAACTAAGGTCACTTCCGGGAATGTGCAAAATTAGGATCAATCACTCATGACCGTTGGAACACCATTTGTTGGCTTTACAACCAACAAACCAAACTCAAATGAAGCCCCATGTGACTCCTAGCCGTTGAGAGTTGTTCCTTCCATGTGTGGTCCAAAGCATGTGGTCCCAAACCAAGGAATCTTTCCTCTTATAGGTTATAGTACTATTTATTCATTTTGTATGTATTGTAAACCCTAGAACAACCTATGTATATATATATATAAGACCATTGTAAACTGATTAATGCAAGAAAGAGTATTCTTTTCTTCTCCATTCTCTCATTCTATTCTCTAAACATCTCCTTAAATCTCTTATAATCTTCAAAATCTCACATGGTATCAGAGCCAGATTCATCCTAGGGTAGATTTCATTCGATTAAGGTCCTAATTTTTCGTAAATCTCCATTGTTGTTCTTGAGAGTTTTCTTATAACCGTTGGATAATTGAATGTCTCTTCTTTGTGCGATGGATAGTCTGAAATTTCTTGGTGTTCATGTGATTCTTAAGGGTGTAATCTACCTAATTTAGTCAAGGGCAGTCACTAGTGTGTTGAGGAGTCGAGGACTTTGGGCTCACATTGAAATTGGAGCTCCAAAGAAGGCGGCTCATGTAAATGGGAGGCAAAGGAGGGTGAAGGGAGCTCGGGTGTGGTTGTTGCTGCTGGAGAAGATGAAGCTAAGTGGTACCAAGATGACCAAGTGGCTCTGGTCATTATCCAAAGCTCCCTTGACACCGCCATCTATGAAGCTTACTCCCATTGTGAGAGTGTTAAACACCTTTGAGATTCTCTCAAGAAAGTGTATGGGAATTTGTCCAATCTCAGTCGTGTGTATAAGGTTAAGAAGACCCTAAACAACCTCAAACCAGAAGACATGGAGTTTACTCAATGGTTTGGGAAGTATAGGTCACTTTAGGCTGAACTTGAGATGCTAAGGCCATCAACGGTGGATCCAATGTTGACCTTGTTTGTCACCTCTTGAGGCAAGACAAGCTACCTAATTTGAATGACGCATGCGGTTTAGTCCAAAGAGAACAAGGATATCAAAACCTCCTTGGTGGAAAGGGGGAGATTGTCTTAGCTAATAAAGATTTCAAACTGGAGGAGAAGAAGGTCTGGTTTTGCGACCATTGCAAGAAGAAAAGGCATGGTAAGGATCGTTGTTTCATCATTTACTCTCATCTCAAGAAAAAACGGTTTGATAAGCCAAAGGCCAACCTTGCAACCGAAGGTGTGGACACTCTAAGCAACAAGGAGTCAGGTTCTTCTTCTCAAATGGTCGAAGGACAAGCTATGGCTGCAACTCATGATGGCTATGTGAGGAAATCAGACCTTGAAGAGCTCATTAAAGCATTAAAGGAGTCTGGTAACTGATGTGTGTGATTTTTGATGGTTTTAGAGTCATATTTTAGGTTGTTTTGCATCCCTTTAGCTAGATTTTCCATGCACTTAGGTCCGTTTTGGTTAGTTTTGCACTCTTTTCATTTGCATTTAGAGTTTTGCAGTTTATCTAGGTAAAGGAGAAAAAAGGAGCAAAACTGGAGCTAAGGATAAATGGAGCAGCTGCTGGAACGCTTAGGGCAAAAAGGATTGCGCACCCACGGATCGCTACCTTGCGGATCGCATGGTGAGGACCACCTATAACGCTCAAGGAAAGCCGCCTCAGTTACCAACCTCAGTCTATCTGCCGCGAGGGAAGATCAATGCAGAACCAACCAATTCCTCTTCATCACAAAATTTACACTCGGACCCTCTACTCATTCTGAATTCACGAGGACCAAGATAAGAAGTACTCCTTGGTGCCCAAGCTCGCGCAAGGTCCCCGAGGACAGGATTTACAGATTTCCTGGTTGACCGACTTATGTCGGTTTGATCATTAGGATTATACAAATAACCTTATAAATACACTTCATGACACTTTTATCAGAATCATCTCTTCTTTTAGCTGAAAAACTCTCTCTATTTTATTGCTTATATCTTTATGCTTGTTTAAGGTACTCTTTATGAGTATTGCTTTATGATTATGCTTTAAGTTTACATGAATTAAGTTTGCTTTGTTCTTCATCTTATTTACTGCAATTTCTTTTAAGCTTTATTTTATGTTTATGCAATCTAGATCTTCCCCACTCCTCCGCCCTCACGCAATCAGGCGTGAGTAGATCCGTTTGGATCTCGAGGATGGGCCGATCAGAGGTGAATCTATCGATTCTCTTGCCATGCTAGCCATGATCTGAACTCCGATCTCTTCTAACAAAGCCAAGCTTAATTCTGATCTCTCCCTGATCAAGAGAGATCTGAATTGGGCCGTGACCGGAAGCTAATGCTAACGGGACCCGAATGCTTTGCTAGTGATGGCTTGATCCACTAAAGAGAGATCTAGCATGTGGGTTGGCCGTTAGACAAGTTGGGCTTAACTTATTGTTTCTGGTTTGGTTTGATCACAGCGAGAACCGTAATGGATTAGCTGATCCGGATAGGGATCCTCACCGCGCGAGCGGGCCGATCTAGCTTAAATCCCGGTCTACAGATCGCTCAACGAGTCCAGCGAGTGGGCTCGGCGAGTTTATCGGTGATCAACCTCCCTATCCTCTAGATTTTTACCTTTAATTCAGCTTTTATCTTATTTCAATAGTTGTGCTCTGTTTATTATCCATTTATCTCTTTCAGCAATTTAAATTCTGTTTTATTTTTGTCATTTTCTGTATTTTGTCCTTTGTGCTAGAATTGAAGCTTAGTGAAATACATTGATCTATCATTGTGACAGAATGCTAGGTTAACTTGGACTAGGATATAGTATTAGATAGATTGTTTACAAGCAATTTGAGTATTTGGTTCAACAACTTCCCATTTACCTACCCTATACTCAATGATTTGATAAAAAACCGCAAAAAGTCTTTTATCAAATTGGCATCGTTGCCAAATCAGATTTGCTTGTTCCAATTTATAGTTTACTAGTCTTAGGTCAAGTTGTGTGTTAATGATACTATAACTTGTCTTTGTTTCACTCAGCTTGGATCTGTAAGGACCAAGCCTCCATCTTATTGATAAATTGTTGTTTCTGTCCTTGCAGGCCTCGTAGGTTAACCTCGACATCTGAAACCGAGGACAGACACAGAATCATCAACCTTGCATTTACTCCTCAGAGTTGAGTGAGTAGTCAGTGCGAGTTTGTCGGTTGATGCACATGTGATCGAAGGGCTCTCACCACCTTCAACCATCCATCGACCATATCAACCTTCTTACTCGTGAGATCAGACGCGAGCGGACCAGAATGTATCAACAACCGCCAGATCTGAATAATAGCACACCGAGAACGACGACAGATGGAACACCTCCTTTGGTAAATGAGGCCGCCCACTAGGGGCAAGCACAAAATTTAGCTCGCCATCCTTGCTGTATTGGTGCGAGCGATGCCCCGAGCACCCACACAATACGAATGGGATCTGATGTGATCGTGAGCAGTATAGAAGCTAAGAAACCAGAGCTGGTAGGACCAATTACACGTTCTAGAGCTAAAGAGATGGCTAAGGAAGCTCACTCACTCATTGCGGAAAGATCATTCGCCCCACCAGCTAAGAAAGTCTTCAACATCTACACTTTGGAGACTTCATCGGTAATGATAATTAAGTAACTTAAGGTGAGGAGTCTGTACTCTTTTTCCCATAGTTGAGTTTTGTCCCAACCGGGTTTTCTCAGCATGGTTTTTAATGAGNGTTTTTAATGAGGCAGATGAATCACTACGTTGAGTTGCTTAGGAGTCATTACCATAGGGTAATAATGTACAAGTCATTATGACTTTATACTTAGTTTATTTAGAAGTACACCAATTAGTGGGACGCTTCGTTGTTTTT